>JAYJMH010049094.1:0-13880 GCA_036873815.1 Phacellophora camtschatica | reverse complement strand
GTGTTTTTATTTACTTTTGACTCCCATGACTAGGCAAGGCCAACAATAAAATGCATTATTTTCTTTATCTCCACATATCCAAGGATACTTCTCATATTTCTCTTTACTTATTACATTTTAAATACTCAATTCAGGGCATGGCCTTCTACCCTTTTTGAGCTTGAGACGCGGCTCATGAGTTAGTTTCCCTTGTTTTGAAATCATGGAAAATACATTTTGAACACCAAAACACTGACCAGTCACTCGATCTTGTAAAACGTGATTCATGTTGAAAAAAATTGACCACTCTGTAGAAGCGTACAGTGGCACTGAAAACAGAAAACTGGCCTTGTTATTAGAATTTCAAAACTAATAACGGGGCCGGATGACTCTTTCATTTGAAAAGCCCAAAACAATTGAAATTTACGTCATCCGTGACTTCCAAGACCAAGCATTTGCTGTTTCCGTACTATGCCTCTGACCCACTTTTGGGGAGTTTGCCTGGTGGGCCATAGTCCTCCTTTGATGCTCATATAAATCTCCTCCAAAAGTTATAAATTTAATATGTACAGGGACAAGTACTGATAATATGGATTGTTTCAAGCTTATAATTAATTGTGTTTCATTGTGTTAAAGTTTTCGTTATTCAATTCAATAAAGCTTTTGGATTGCCTGCATAATATATATACTGGGTGAGTCAAAAAAGGTGACCTGGGTGAGTCAAATATTTAAATTGGTGATAACTTATCTGATTTTGTAAATTTGATAAGCACTGCAAAACAACAAGTGCGTAGATGGGATGTAAAACTGGCTAAAAAAATATTTCCTCAAAATCAGACATTTAGTCTGTGTATTAAATGAAGAAATTGTAAAAAATTGTCAAAGAGTCAGAAAACCTTGGTCAAAAATCTTTATTAAAAAGAATGGATGATTCTTTCTGTTCTACTTATTATATTTGCCATCATCAAGAGTAAGGAACAATATGTTGATTTTGATTAAGGTTTTTAGTCCTTTTCCCTAACAGATGAATGTTCACATATTTACCAATTACTAATAGACTAAGTGTCCAATTTTAATCAACAAATTTTTATAGCCAGTTCTATATCTCATCTTTACACCAAAGTTTTAAACAAGTTAAATAACTTACCTTTTTCTTCAACATAATCTTTTCTTTTTGCCATTTTTTCTTAATTCTCCTGACAAAATAAAGGTGTACTGTAAGTATATACTTTACAAAAGAATCAAAACAGAATCCTTCATACAAAAACAATCAGACAACCACATATGAAATAAACAATAACAACAATAAGATGAGAGGCAGCTGTTCCTTTCCAAGTTTATGCTTATGGCCCAGGTAGGAAAAAATATGAATTTTTGCATGTGTAGCTGTGAGTGAACACAAGAAATAATAGTTTAATGAACTAAAACAATAGAAAAGGTGTGAATTAGTTGTGAGTGAGAGTTTTCTGGCTTCTTCACAAATCTTGTGCCACATTATGAATCCAAAATAAAATCCATAACATTAGTTTCTATTATTGGTGTGCATTAATAATATTTACATGGTCCAAATCAAGACTGAGTTACAAAGACTAAAGCACCAACCAGATCATTTACAACTTTTGCACTCCATTCAAGTTTGTGTCTTTGGTGAACTTTTTATCATTATTTATCATTTCAAGCATTAATAATTGCTGAATTAATGTTGGTCTAGACAATCAGATCAATGTGCTCAAACTTTTCGTGCAAAAGAAATTCCACACACACACACACAACTGAAGAACTTTGCTTGTTGCAAGCTTGCAAAATTTGAAGACTTTTTCTTGTCATTTGAAGAATTGTAATTGTACTCCCAAGCTTAAGTGACAAACCAGTCCTTCCCTATTACCATACTCCATAATAGCATAAGCCAAATATACTCACTTTCTTAGCTCAAAACACCATTAGATTATTAATTTTACATCAGAATGACTGACATTTTTCCGTTGTTGTATTCTCGTCAACAATTATACAGTATATACTATCGTGTAGTCTAGTCTATTATATATTATCATTCTTTTATTTGATAAAAAAGGGTGCGTCGATAAAAACATTTGTGGTTTTTCCACTTTATTCAATTCAAGTTAGCATGCTAAAAATGCCGATAATTTACTCTCGTGTCAGGTCATGTTTTTTAGGCCAAACAACAAAAGAACATTTCTATTGTCCTTTACTTTACTTACAATAAAAATATGATGACATTACCGTAACAGAAATCTTCAAATAAAAATAGCTTATCTAAAAATTGCAGCTTTTACCTTCAAGAAAGATTGATCTCAGCTGAACTTCGTGTGGAAATTGGACAAGTGTTTGCTTTCAAACTTAAAAAATGCTGTACTTATTCAAAAAGAAGAAATGAACTAGCAACAACAACTTTTGACATTAACCAATCAGCAAGCAGAAACAAAAAAAGCGCGCGAACTCTCCTCCGCATACCACTTTGGCAACAACCACATAACAGACAACAACGGAAGTTTCTTGACGCACAGGAATCTGAAGATAGGGTGAAGGGGGTGAATGAAGGGGGCTTCAGGGGTTTTGTAGATTTAGCCATTTTTTGTTGCATATTATTCAGTTACAATATAAAATTCTGCTGCCCATAATTTAGCTGCGTCATCTTCCAAAAATATGGGTTTTGTGGTACAACACAAATATAGACCGAGCATTGCACAAATGGCGAATTACCCCCAATTTCGTCCTATATGGGGCTGAGGCTGATTGATCAAACGAGAAAAGACGACCCAAACCCCAATTTGTTTATCATATTTATGCCAAAAAATGTGAACGATTTCAAATGTTTCTGATTTGATCAAACCAATTTTTTGAGTTTTAAAATCTTACAAATTCAGGAATAAAAATAAGATACAATAGCTGCCATTTTTACAACACGAAGTAACTTTTCTGTGTTGCTATGTTTAAGGTGGTACATGTGCCCTTTTCATCTGATACATGGCCTAATAGCTAATCTAAAAGAAGGTAATTTAACAATATGTCATAAAGTAAACATTTGTTATTTCTTTATTATATGATATTATTGTGTGTTTTCTAAGAGTCTTTTGTAAATCGTACATAGAAATTTGGAGAATATATTATATTTTATATTATTATATAGTATATTATATATTAATATATAATATATTATATAGTGTATTATATTCGTTTGTAAATAAGAAAACAGTTTTTGATGATTCGTTGGTATTTTAAGGAAGTTTGGGTATAGCTTGTTTACTTCATTAAGCATAAGGTTTCTTTAGTTGTCATTTGATTGGCATGTTAAGATGAAATGTGTTTCATCTTCAACGAGGCCAGGGCATGTTTTACAGAATCTATTTCTACTGCATGTTTTACAGAATCTATTTTACGGAAGCAATAGACCAAAGTGCTCTCTCGAGAATCGTGCCCCATGAAGCACGAATTGCTTCCTGCCACGCCCTCGATTAACACCAAAATGATTAGAAGATTTCCCTCTCAGTGTTGCATAAAGATGACACAAGGACATAAAATTACAACATGTGCTGAAGATATTTATTATCGATCAAAAATTAAAAAATCTAACACAGTACCCTTGCACAAAAAATCTAGTTTGCTCATTCTCAGAAATGTAAAGCAATTAAAGCACCTAAACTTTCAAAAGACCTACAGTGTACTAGAAACAAACACAAACCAATATAGAAATGTACTCTAATTGCCTCTTTAACAATTCATTTTAATGTTTGCGATATCTGATGTTACACATACGATATTTCCTTTCAAAAAAATTAAAAGTCAACAAAGAACTCTGATATGCAGTTGAACCCCGCAGCTATCTTGAACTTTGAAGGGAAATACAAATTTTTTCGAGAGTGCTAATGAGTGTTAGAGATAACTAAAGCTAAATAAATTATGATAGCTTTCAAGGGATGTACAAATTAACAGGGAGTTGGAGTTAAATGAAGTCGAGAGGTTCAACTGTATATTTGTCTTGGTGTAAAAAATATGCCTCCATATTTTGAGACCTTCAGCTAGCTTTAACTTATAACAAGCTGGAGCACACGCAAACCAACTTACATTTAAAAATAAACTTATATCTTAAAATATCTTAAATACACATCTTTTTATAAGAAGAACAGCTACCTTTATCTTCATCCTGGATTTGGTCTTATTTCTGGACTGATTTTTACGTTTTTATACACTAAACCCTCCCCTAAACCCTTCTCAAAAACATCTTTAAAGTATGTTTCAAGTCAATTGCTTAATGCCTGCATATTTGTTTGCACTTGACCAATTAATTTCGAATATTTGACCAGCATGGCGTTTCTTACAAAGGTTGATTTCACAAAAAAAACATGTAACTAAAAGGTTCTGCTGCTTGCATTTACCCCCTGAGATTTGAAGTTTTACGTTTATCATCAATGGACCACATGGCCCTTGCCAAGGTGAAAGAGCTAATACACAGGAATGTTTTGATGTAAATATATTTTAGAAAAACTATTTCCTCTGATATGCCATAGACAAAGCCAAGACACTAATATACAATTCACATAAAATGATATTCGATGATATACATGAAGTTGAGATATCTCTTGCTATGTGCCATGAGGCTGGCCAAAACCAAGTCCAATTCCGGTAATACCACCTGCTCCGCGTGACAACTGAAAAACACGTGACTTTTCATACTCTTTTTCGAGTTCTTCCATTGCCTTTCTGCTTCTCTCCACTTTGCCACTCGATTCTCCTCCAGCATCTTCTTTTATTCCCATCAGCTGCCTGAATTTGGCATCCGTTGCTTCATCTGAAAATGTTTGCTGTCCCCAAACAACAGGTGATACGCCACTGTCTATTTCCTGTTAAAATATAACAATACTTGTTCACTTGAATGTACAAACAACAACTAGTGGTAATTGAGAAGGTTCTAACAAAATTAATCTTTCCCACGTCTGTGTAGTTCATTCAATGATAACAGTGAGGTTAAGTACGAGTTTAAGTACGACAAGGAAAACAATTGAATTTAAAATTTAAAGAATAAACTTGTGAAAAGTGTTTTTCCCATGGGACATCAAAATGTGGTGATTTTCAAAACAAGCTGGAGACTCAGAGAAGAAGAGGAAATAGGCTTAATTATAACTACAGCAAGAATTCCTAATCTACTTAGAAGCTTTGACATTGTGAAAATAAAATATAAGGTTTACGAATAACGCTATTTCCTTTGCTAAATCGCCTTGTGGAGTGCATTTTCCAACTTCACACTCGTACTCATTCTGAATCTAAGCCTCCCTAACTATATTTCAGTGATCTAACGAAAACTGTGTAAACCGCTCAGCCACAACCACCTGATGTGTAAATAAAAATAAAAAACAAACCTCTTTTTTCTTACTCCACAATAACTTCCTCTTTTCTTGCTGAACCTTAAACTGTTGTACATTAATCATTGCTGGATTCAAATAACTTGGCAAGTTTATGTTCTTAGCATCTTCAGCAGCCTTTCTTTTCACTTGACTCATGTGCGCACAAAGTTTCACCTCCACTTCTTGTGATGATAAAGAACCTTTTGGATCTTTGCCTGAATGTAAATATTGCAAAACTTCAAAACGTGTTGGCATTATTTCAAAACTATTTTAGCTCATACTTTTAGCTCAATGATCATTTTATGCAAAAATCACGTAAAATCAATCTTTTAAATACGATAGCTAACCAATTATTAAAACATATGATATATGATGTTTTTATGTTATTTTCCCTGAAATCAAATTTATTCATTTTGATGAAACTTGGCCGAAAGGTATTTTAAGACATTTAATAAACAACCTGAAAATTTCAAATCAATATCTCGAATGGTCTGGAAGTTATAGCTCTACAAAGGTACCTATAAAAATCAGGCAGCATTTTTTATCTTTGTATTAGGGATTTTAGCTCTCTCCCAGTCCTTGAAATATAATTATACAGCTCTGGATACAGCATGTGAAGAAAATGTATATAATGGAAAATCAAATTGGAAATCGCAGAAGATGATAAATACTTTGAAAACGAGTCTGACATCAAAGAAAACAGTTAGTATCTGTTTATCGACATTTATTTAATATTTAAATTTATTATTTAATATTTAAATTTAATATTTATTTAATATTTAAGATAACAGCCTGAAACATTGTATTCATTTAAACTTTCAAACCAACTTTTTATTTCAAATCTATATGAACGTCATTTAATATTATTTGATATATTAATATTTCCTTCTTAATCAGAGAAAAGGAACTGAAGGAATTAGAGGTAAACAAAGGAAGCTGAGATGGAGGGGGGAAAATCTGTTTGTCATTGGATTAAAAAGACATTCTAAGTTTTCAATTTGTATTAAAAAGAAAGAGACTTGGGGAAAGTCTATCCTAACAGGAACTGAAACAATGTAAAGTTGATTCTCCAATATATTCTTCTGAAAACCATTTGTATAATAGTTATCGTTTTAAAAAAAAATGTGATAATTTATCTTCTAATATAAAAAATTACCTTTTCCAGGAAGCGGCAACACAGCCCTGCAAATTCCCTTTCCGCTTTCGTATCTCCCTCTGTGTGGTGGACTCCTGCTGTAACTTCTTTCTGATCTGCGTCTCTTAGGACTATAACTCGGTCTTCCACCTCTGTCCCTTCCCCTGCTACCACTACGACTCCTTCTCCTGTGTCTATCAGGTGACCTTCTCCTATCTGGACTATGTCGATGTCTGTCAACTGATCTCCTTGGACTCCTTCTGCTTCTAGGGCTCCTCTTTCTGTCTGAACTCTTTCTTCTTTCTGGACTTCTTCGTCTGTCTGGACTCCTTCTCCTGTCTGGACTCCTTCGTCTGTCTGGACTCCTTCGTCTGTCTGGACTCCTTCGTCTGTCTGGGCTTTTCCGTCTGTCTGGGCTTTTCCGTCTGTCTGGACTTCTTCGTCTGTCTGGACTTTTCCGTCTGTCTGGACTTTTCCGTCTGTCTGGACTTTTTCGTCTGTCTGGACTTCTTCGTCTGTCTGGACTTCTTCGTCTGTCTGGACTTCTTCGTCTGCCAGGACTCCTTCTTTTATCAGGACTCCTTCTTCTATCAGGACTCCTTCTTCGATCAGAACTTCTGCGCCTCTCAGGACTTCTCTGTCTCTCCGGACTTTCTGAGCTCCTTGTCCTATCTGGAGTCTTCCTCTTTTCAGAAGTCTTTCGTGCATCATCTCTGGAGGCAGGGCTTCGTCTGCTTCTTGGACTACTATGTCTTTTATCGGGACTTCTCTTCCTTTTAGCTGGGCTACGTCGTTTTTCTGGGCTACCTTCGTCACTTGAATGTTTGTTCACCCTGTCATCAGGACTTCTACTTCTGGTGGCTGATCTTTGTCTAAATTTGCGTTCGTTTTTGTCTGCATCCTTTGAAGCTTTCTTTTCTACACTTTCACGGGAATGAAGTCTGTTCTTCGTTTCTAGGCTGTTGTCTGAAAATTACACCAAAACGTTGTTGTCAACTGCATCAACCAAAACACTTGAAATAATACAAATAAGACAGAACTTCTTCTAAATTATTCGTGTGAGCTGGGTAATATGAGATAGTGTTTGCAACATTCCGAAAACATCTAGTCAACCTTTCTGGATAAAACACTGTATGGAGTTTGAATACATAACGTAAAAACATTTGTTGAGCTTGAAACTGCATAAGATCAATGAAAAAGGGTTTAGCGATATTGAAGGAAAGTTTCATATTGATAGCGATATATTGAAATTCAAATTAGCGATGATGGTATGTATTTCTGTTGAGAAATGATATAAAGTGCCTCAAAATTAATACATAACAATATTTCTGGCTGTATGACATTATGGATAACTTATGTCCATGAAGCTTTCATTTGTTTCCACACTGGTTTACACAATCCTCGAAGTTGTACCTGCCTTCTCCCCATCATCAAGGCCGCTTGTCTGTAAGCAACGAATCAGTATCGCTAACCAAAACCAATAAAATGAATTCAGTTGTTGTTCAGGTTTAGAATAGATGATAACAGGAGACTGTGACTTTAATTTTTTCAATCCATTACTCTTTACTGTGAATGTTTGTTCCCTTTTTGATCAAATTCCCCGAAGTCAAGTTTCTTAAAAAGGCCATGTTTTATTGACAGAAATTTAAGTTGCTTTGCATGGAAATTTTTATAGATAACGATGATTTGAATACAAATTTATGGATAAGCAATATCTTCAGACCCTGTATGTCCGATTCATAAAAGATTTGTTTAGTAAATATAAGCAATTTCGTCACCATTTTTCAATATTAAAAAATATGACAACAGTTTACCTGGCTTCGATGAGTTTGAATCATTCTGTGTCTGCAAAAAATAATCATGATTAGAATATTTTCAAAACCTTTCAAATCTAAATTCTATTGCTTGCAGCAACCGAAAATATCCAGATGAAAAGCTACATACTGATTAATAAATTTATTGCCAAATTGATTCTCTTCATTGTTACCCAATGAAATGGGAGTAACCCCTGTAACGACATTTCACATTCAGCTTAATCTAATTGTCAACAAATTTCCATCACCTTGATCTGAAAACATCAAGTAAATCAAGACACATATTTTTTCAAAACGATCACTTTATCAAACAATGTGTTTTTTAATAAACAATGTGTTTGTAAACAATGTGTTTTAAGCACCCAAGAAAGATACCAAATATAAGTTTTTAACATAACCGTCACAAAAAAATATAAATCTTTTTCCACAAAAGTTTTACCAAAAATCGAAATGATAAGCAAATATTTAAACAACGAAGTCTATTCTATTCTTAGTGCCTATTCGATTAACTAAACAATTTTTTGTGCATTTTCAAACAAATGCAAAAATGTGGGAGCAACCAGTGGATTAAAAACAATGAAACAAACACAGATCCATGAGAGATGCTGTAAGTAAAGTCACACAGTAGAAAGAAGTGACAACTTTCTGAACAAAACCGTTCATATTCATGTAGTAAATAAGAATGTTTCCCAGTCTTTTGAAAATCAGTCTGTTCAGTTTCCTTTTATTTTTATGAAAAATTACAAATAGCTTGTTTTTCAATTTGTTTTTGAAATTTAAAAATGCCTCTTGGTATATAGCTTAACCCTTTTTTCACCCTGGATTTATTTTCACTAAACAGGAAAATCCTTTCTATATGTAAGTTTTCATTTCTCGGGGGGAAATATTTAAAATCTCTGAAATAAAAATAAAATTGTGTGCACATTTACACCTAATAATATGGTGTTTTAAATTGTTTAGTAATGGGCCATATGACCCTGTGAGGAGGGAAAGAGTTGAACCTAGCTTTTCATCAGAAACCTGTATTTCCTTTATTTAGAAAAGTGATCTTTTGAAGTTGTTAAATTCTGCATGGGAAACCAAAAAAGCTTCTCAAATTGCAGTTTGTTCAAGCAAGTTTTTAACACGATAAATATATATGATTGCTAAATTTTTAGAGAATCCCGTTGCTTGTGTGTAGATTTTGCCAATTAAAATGTTTACAATAATTTATCTCCAATTTTTATCAAAATAAATCTTAATGTGAAAAAGGTAAATGGCAATCTTTAAATTTAAAAATTCAACTTTCTCTGCATTTTGTGATAAATTCTAACACAAAAATAGAACTGTAACATTGAGTAAATAACCACTAAAGTTATAAACTAAAAAGAGAAGATTTCTGCTGTTGCAAGCTGCTGAAAATGTAGCCTGTGAACAGGCCCCAGAAAATGAAAATGAAAAAAATATTTTTTATGAGCCTGATCTGAGGCTACTAAAAATAATTCATTATGGGTTTGAGAATTAATGTTGGCTTTCCTTCAGTGTAGCTCAGGAATTACTTTGTAGATTTTGGCAATCGAGGTATCAAACTTTATGCCAAAGCCTTTTACATCAACATTAAGCACAAAAAAACTCCTTCAAGGCAGCTTTGCAAAATTAGGAACATTTTTTGGCAACCTAGCATGTAAAAAACAGTATTTTCAGAATAAATACTCCAAATATTTCTTTCAGATTATTAATTTTTTCAACAGGCAGTGGATTTCAAGTTCAAAACAAGAATGTGCCAATCATATTACCTCATACACACCTCTAGCATATCCAATTGCTTACTTACCCTGGCTGCAGCATCAACAGGTTCTCAATGTCTTTGTTGATTCTTGGTATGACTGATATAATTATACCACAAAAAATGTTAATATTGGTACGTTGCTATTTCCTACAAAAACCCCAATTTGGATTCCTTTCACTTTGGATTCCTTAATAAGATTCAACAAACAATTTTCATTTTAAAACAAATTTATTAGCTTCGGCCAAAAATCTTGAAATAATCTTTCATCTAAAATGTTTTCAAAATTAAAGTGGTTTACTGTTAAAGTACTTCTTATTGTTGGTTTCATTATAATAAAATACTTTTATAAGTCTGATAATTGCATTAGCATAAAACTTAAAGTCGCAGAATAAAACTCTTTTTCTTGTCCTAACTTCTAATAAAATCATTTATTGCTGTTTATAAGTGTAATGTTAAAAACATTGTTTTAAAAACTGGTGTTGTAATTAAACAAAAAACATTACTGTAAATAACTGTTTGTGTTCATCAAATAAATTTCCAATAAAATCACTCAAAGATCAAATACACAAATGCATGGAACTTAAACTGCATTAACCTGCATTTATGCTGTATATAAAAGTTGTAATTTGGTACTCACTGTATTTCCACAAGCCCCAAATGCCATGGGAACAGAACTGGTTGAGCCTGCGGTGAAAAAAATGCCTAAATTCAAAATAGTCACCAACAGAGTCAAAAAAACATAATCAACAAAATTTGGTGGAAGCTTTCACCTCAACTTGGCAAGCCAAAATATATCACCAATCCAAAAAGAAATTGATAGCACTGCACTTGCCAAAAATTTGATTCAAGCAAATTCACAAAATAAAAACCAAAATGCATTCCATCATCCTGGGCTGTGTGTGTTATGTAAGCACAGGATGAAAAATGTTTTGGCGAGGTGAGATATCCCGGCTAGGTAGGATATCCCAGCTCATGCAAACAGGAGGCACTCAATACTTAACATTAAAAGAAAATAATTTAATATAAATTTTGATTCATATCGTCCAGAAAGAATCCTTAAATCTTTTCCATGTTTGCCTGCAGATTATTTCTTTACTTAAATTGTTTCCTTTGTTACATATGGTGTATCTTCAGGGGCAATCAATGAATTTCCTCCTTTTGTGTCCTGGCATCATTAAAATTTCTCAACAATTTCGAAATAAAGTTTTTAAAGGCTTTCCACACAGAAACATACCTTCCAATGATGACATCATAGCTTCATATTCATTTTCCATTGAATCTTTGCTTTTAGTAGATTTTACCTGGAAACAGCAATTTTAATTTCAGCAGGACCTTTGCTTAAAATTCTAAGTATTCTGAATCTTTGAAATTTTATGAAGGACCTTGCTCATGCTCCTCATCCGGATTGTATTCAGGAACTTTTTTCACAAAGACATTCCTCAAACTGTAGCAGATTTCATTCTTCCTTTTGGCAGAACAGCCTTAGGACAATGTTCTATTACATAAAGTAGACCAAAACAATTATTACCTGCAGGATTTATCAGGCAGCAGGATATGTCAAGCACTTACAGTTTTGAATAACTGAAACACCACACAAACACTTTAAAACCAGAGCTTACTCTTTGTGAACCTTCCCTTTTCAATTTGAATGGTTATAATATTAGTGTTTTTTATTTTATTGTTAAAAACTGCAAGTGCATGAGACCGATGCCTGATATTGATAAATCCCGCCAATACCCTAAGATAGTCTCCTGTGAAGAATTTTTCTTGGTGTCCTCAACAACAGCCAACACACAATGTATGAAAACATACCTTTTAGCTAAAAGATACAGTAATAGGTCAGGTTTTTGTTGTTGCATTTATTTTATTGTTATTATTAATTATTATACTTATTATTATTATTATACTTATATAATATTAGTGTTAGGCCTATTAGTATTGTATGTTTGTGAGATCATTGTAAATTTGTGTTGGAAGTATATTTATCATCTACGTAGTAGACTATCTATCTATCTATCTACAAAACTTTGATTTGAATTTTCATATGCGCATTCATGATACACCAAAATTTACTTAGGACTCAGATTATATGTTCTTCTCTTGGCTCCTCCGTCGCTTCGCAATAATAAACGGCCTACCAAAAGTAGAATTGATAATTGACTGGGAAGTTCTATTTTATTCGTCGACATCAGTTCTAAATTAAAAAATGTAGCTACCAACAAATAACTCAAGTATTTACCAACTTAAAACCAGGAGGCTTTATTCCGCTGGATTCATTTTCTGACTCTGAAGAATAAGAACCTTTGAGTGAATTCATTTTCCAACGGGTCTCGACCTCCTCTCCTCTTTTCAATCACCTGCACTGACCGACTTCTTAACCAAAATGCGTGGTCCTTAATCTTCCAATTAGTTTTAACTGTTGCTACTACAAACCCTAGGTACTCAAAGTTTTATATCAAGTCTTTATTTAACCTTCATTAAATTCGACATTAGATATATCCAACTTCAAGCATTTTACTGTCAGCACTGAGAAAATTCAATTTCAATTTTTTTTTCTTTTTCTCGTGCGGATGAGTGAGATGTCTCATGCCACAGGGCATTGTGGGCCTTTTTCCGCACACTGCACCATGGATGCGGGAAAAGCCCCAACAACACGAGCCTTCCCGTGGCTGCACGCAGGCTATCCAACACGCAGACGACAGAAGAAAAAACTGAGGGAAAAAATAATATTACCAAAAACTGCTTAAAGGCTTTTAACGGATTTATTAATACTGTTACATTTCATAACTAACTATTTTCCGAACTAAAATTCATTACTGTAATATTTTTGGTTAAACGATGGTTATATTTTTTTATTATAAATCAATGTTTATTATAAATCTTGTTCTTTCAAATAAATAAAATTAAATACCGTAATAATTCGATTAAGCCCGCCCTCTCAAATAAGCCCCCCCCCCTCCTATTTTGTCAAAACAGAAATCGAATAAGCTCGACTCTGATATTCTGTCCGATTCAGTAAGAAAGACAACACATTGAATACGAACTTTCCAGGATTCCTTTTTTGTACTACCATACCTATGTTGAGTTTCATACAAGACAACTATTTTAGATAATACTCGTGCGTTTTTTTAGATAATGCTCTCAGGGAAAATGACTTTTGAAAAAGCCCATCCCCCCTCCTTAAAAAGCCCCCCTATCTTAGGTTGAGTTTTGAATAAGCCCCCCTCGGGGGGGCTTAATCGAATTATTACGGTACTTGAATCTATTTTTTATTATTCAATACGTTATATTTACTTTCTTCCTTTATCATGAACATAAGATCGTCAATGTGAATTATAAATTCAAACATGCCAAATGTTTTGAACAGGCACTGTAAAAAATTTATTCTCACAATTTCCTTTGTTATTCAATTTTGAATAAAAATATTTTCCTAAAATCACGTGATCCGATAAGTATAAAAGAGGAGCAGCTGCTCTTCCTCGTTAAAGAATCTGTTCTTCAAATTCCATCGTTCCGCAAACTCTAATGACCCCTACCTTTTTCTTTTCGTTGCTTGTTATTATTCTTGGCTTTACTGCTTCATTCATAATTCGCTTATCCTAGTTTTTTTATCCTTGTGATTCAGAGATAATTTTTCTTCCATTACATTTTTTAATGTAAAATTTAATGTATATTCGGTGTTTTCTAAAAATGAATTATACACGTTTGCAAACCAGCAGCGGAGAGGCTATACTTTTGATATTTCTTATTTTCGAATAAGAATATTATTTTTGTAACATTTAATTATAAATATTAACGATAATAATGAGCGACGTTTCGATGTC
>JAYJMH010049093.1:0-37006 GCA_036873815.1 Phacellophora camtschatica | reverse complement strand
GTTGCCGGTAAAGATGTGGAAAGGCACAATTAATTGAAGATTGAGTCTTGAAATTAACTGAAGATGTCTGGATTTCTCTCATAGCGAAGCTTCCCAGACGTATCTGATATTCCTGTTTCTTTTGGGTTTGGATAATTCAAAATGAAAGAGCTGTTCTCTTCTTTGAATCCACCTGAATCCAGACTATATCTCCTCTCCACTTTGCTGAAAGTTGTAGCACAAATTACCAAACAATAAACTTTTTCAGTACATTTTCGACAAAGTGCTGATTATCTCGAAAATTCCTAAAACAGGGTGGGCAAATTGCCCACCATGCCCCCAACCACTGCACCCCTGTTTGCCAAATTCAGGTCGCAGTTCACAGTTGCTCAAAATATAAAGAAATTTTTAAGTTCAATCCAAAAACCAAATATTCTAGTGAGAATTTTCACCTAGGATATTGCTTTGTAGGGTTTCAATAAAATATACAAAATCCAAAAACAAAGAGTCCGCAAATAATCTAGCTTAGGCCAACTAGCTAACCATACCAAAAAGCGACCCCAAATTTCCAGGGACCGACTTATTTTTAAACATGAACCGATTTGGTAAATATTGGAGAGGTGTAGCACCCCCCACACCCCCCTAATGTGCGTCCCTGTTCGCTATGAAAAACAAGGAAATGAAACAAAATCTCTCATAAGGAAGTTGATAATAAAATATGAACGAAACATTGCAGATAATATCAAAGGCAGTCAGAAATATTTTTGGAAATACGTTCACTCAAAATCAAAATCCCAACAACAAGTCCCGGATCTAAAAGTAGGTCCTTATGAATTTACTTCATCAGATCAAGAAAAGGTAAACGCACTAAACACGTTTTTCACTTCGGTGTTCACTAAGGAAAACTTAGAAAACATTTCAACTTTTATAATCGATTATGAAGGATCCATTATAGAGTTTGTAGAAATAACAGAAAACCCCATAAAAAGAAACCTTACAATCGTTGAACTCGTCCAAATCTCCAGGTCCTGATGGCCTGCATCTTCGGGTTCTTAAGGAGATTAGCAGCACTATAGCATATCCGCTGTCGCTCATTTATAGGGATAGGACGAGTGTGGATAGGGGAAACATCTTGACAATTGGAAACTTGCACACATAACACCAGTTCATAAAAAAGGTTGTAAACATGCAAAAGAAAACTATCGTTCTATAAATTTAACCTCCGTGTCTTGCAGAGTACTTGAATAAATTGTCAAGGATGACGTCCTCAAACATTCACTAGAAAATTAAATCTTGTCTCGAGAGCAGTTTGGCTTTAGAAACAAGCGATCTTGTTTTTCGTAGCTACTTGAATGTTTCGAAAATTGGACCTCTCTTTTAGATGAGGCCAAAGAAATAGACGTGATGTACTTCGATTTTTGTAATTCGTTTGATTCTGTCTCTCATTAAAAAAGTTGATTCGATGAAGGACCTTGGAGTCGCCGTTGACAGTAAATTGAAATTTGATGAACATATAAACGTGCCAATGGAGTTTCAGCTTCAATCAAAAGATTGAATAAATACATCTACAAGCACGTTTTTAACTCACTTGATAAATTTCACACCCTTACCTGATTAGACACATCAAATCTATTTAGCGTGTACAAAAAAGAGCAAAAAAAATTACTTCCAAAAATATAGCACTTACCGTATTCAGAAAGACTAAAGTTTTTGCAGCTTCCTTCTTTAAAGTATAGAAGAACGCGTGGTGATATGATTTACGTATACAAGTATTTTCACAATTACATGGACATGGATACCGCAGAATTTTTCACATTGAATATCTCAATTACTTGTTGACACAATTACAAAGTCTGAATGGTCGTAACAATTTGAGACTCAGAAATGAATTTTTCACACAACGAATCGTTGAAGTTGTGAACGCACAATCGGTGAAGAAATTTGAGAAACTTTACGATACTTTCAATAAACGACTCGTCCGTGAATACGATTAATTTTCAGGGTTTGATTGGCCAATGGCCTTTTGTCTCTTACCAACTATATTATTATATTAATATCTAAAGCTTAAGCCCTTTAAAAAAGCTTTGCAAACTTGCCATCCCTTTAGAGAGGGTCTCCTAGGGGTTTTGGGGGAAAGGGGAACATGCCCGAAAAGCAAAAGAGAGCAGGTGGAAACATGGCTTGAAAAAGGCAATTATTGTGAACGCATCCAAAGCTCATTTTGCTTCCTATCACCACCGTCAAGGGCATGACTAACAGGGAGTTATGGGTGTCTATACATCAAACGTTCCTATCTACCGTTACGCAAAATTTCCCACCTCCAAATCACAATGCCCGACCTCCAAAGCAAAATTCCTCCACAATGACATATGTTTTATTTTTTTACTAATTGACGAAGCGAAATAGACTTGGAGCAAGTCTAGGTTCCAATAGACATGTTTTGAATAAGTAGTGAGATTTCACTTTATTATTATGGAAATTGAGTAAACTGTATTTAAACAGTATTGTTCGCTTTTTAGGTAGCATTTTAAATGCAGTGGCAACATCAACATTTATATTTCTACCTCCAAAAGTAGCTGCGGTATGGTTTAGTGAAAAGGAACGTGCAACTGCAACGTCAATTGCAATCTCTGCCGATTCTTTTGGCCTTGCATTGGGATACTTTCTTCCGACAAGTATTGTTAAAAATAGCGATTCTTTGACAAATATTGGAAGAGATCTTGGATCTTATTTCTTAGCATGTGCTATTTTCGCTACCGTAAGTTTTATCTATATTTGCATTGCTGCGAAAGACAAACCAATAACCCCACCATGTAATCCAGAATTTCAAGAGAATATACAAATGAGGAGAACTGAACATAATGAGAGCAAAAACTTTGTCTCACAAACTAAAACGGAGTTTAAGCTGCTGCTCAGAAATCGCAATTTTCACATCATCTGTCACGTACATGGTATGTTATTTGGCGTAGAGACCGTTTGGTTGGTGGCATTAAATGAGATGCTTATACCACGTTTCCCGGGCTATGAGTTTCAAGTTGGATCAATGGGAAGTTTAGCTCTTGTTATCAGCATACCTACGAGCATTTTTATTGGAATTTTAATTGATCGCACGAAAGCCTTTAAGAAGATCACACTAGTGACTACAATCTTGACATTTCTGCTTTCTGGATTATTCACAGTACTGCTTTACATTAAGTCTTCATTTTACTATTTATTTTCTGTATATGTCGCCATCGTTTCTGTTTTTACAACTTACTACACAACGGCTTTTGATCACTCTGCAGAGTTAACGTACCCAGTTTCTGAAGCTCGATCTGGTATGGTTCTGCTTTGGGTCGCTCAGATGTACTCTCTCGTGTTTCCGGAAATTACTACCTTGCTTCTTTATCATCTTGAAACGTATGGAACAATATCTGTAACCGTTTTCATGCTTGGCTGTTACCTTATTTCATTTGTTTTGACGTTTTTTGTCAAGAATAGAGGCCCTAGAACTGATAGAATCATCGTTAGCACAAGCCACGAAAGTGATCTGGAGCTTGTTGAAAATATTTATTAACATCCAAGTATTTTGTATTTTTATATGTACACGGGTGAGTCAAAAAAATTGTTAAACGTTCGTCGGTTCACATTTCTTTTTTAACCACATGATTAAAGTATTTTAAGATTTCTGTGCATATAAAAGGCAAACGATTTATTCAAAATGTTTCAGAAAAGTGTTATCAGAAACAGCAGAGAACTCCGAGAGAAGACAGTTCATATTTTAGATTTCCAAACACGAGTTTTTATTGCTTTTGATAAAATTAAAGATTAAAAGGTAAATTGTGAGAAAAAATTAATTGCTATTAATTTCTGTATCTCTTGATAATAACATGTACGTTTATCATCAACAGCAAGAAAACGCTTGGTAGCTACGCAGTGACATAACAAAATCAAATCAAATTAACCTTATGCCTATCAAAATTACATTTAAGATTTAATGTATAATCAAAGTATAAATCAATTGACTTTTAATTTATTCGCCCGGCACATTTGATGTAACTTTATCATATATTATGATAAATATATACTATATAATCAGTTATCATTGACTACAGAGTCCAGAAAAGTCATCAACCTTCCTCCGAGCGTAAAATTTGATTTTTAGAATCCTTCCTCATTAAACAATAGAAATGGGCGTGGTTTGGGTGTGGCACATCATTTTCTTTTGTTTTCTTCAACCTTCCTCCGGTCAGTGACCGTGCGACCGTAGTGTTGTCTCGAGTCTGGAAATTGATAAAGGAAGACACACAAAATCTCCAAGATAAAGTTGACTTTGCTAAATTTGTCAAAACAAAATAGGAGACGAGACTCGTTACCTTTTGCAGTGTAAAGAATACGATTTAGAGCTGAAAGTGTTTTTTGAGGAAACAAAAAATACGTATAAACTTTGGACTAGATATAATTAAAATAAACGTTCTCATAATGACAAACACAGGGAAAATGCCTTCAATTATTATTTTCTCTTATTCCTCCACATAGAAGTGTCATAAAAAACTAACTTCATTACATTATTTGTTCTATCTACTATAATCAAATTGATTCGGTGTATAATTTTTTCCTTTCTTTCCATAGTGTGTTTCGTTTAAAACATTGCAATAAATAGTTCATTTAGAAACGATATTAATTGATATTGTGTTATTTAAAAAGAGATTGTATCATATAATACTTATTAATTTAATTTGTTATTAAACATATTTACGTCATAAATATGTAACCAACTTTATTAAATAAAATGAATAGAAAAGAGCTATGGAAACCCATTGCTACAATTGGTGATTTATACTGCATTGTTTATTGTTGTTACCTTGTTATTTTCATTCTTTACCACATATCTACAACGCAACAAACGTAACATACTACATAAATGATACCGAGTTTCCTCGTATCAAAAGTTGCCGATAGTGTAATTTCTAGTTAGTTGTAAAAAGCTCGTTGGAAAGTGCAACAATACTCAACAAACATCACACTGAAAAGGACTGATGAATTTAAATTATTTAAAAACCATAGCATGAAATGCGAGTAATGGAAAAGGAATTCTGCACAATATTTTTTATTACAAATTTTTGAATTCCTCATTTGATTTTTTCAGTCATATCATTACCGGTTAATTTTCAAATTGTCAACTTTTGGGTTTAAAATAATACCATTTTAGCCACAATTGGTTCATTTTTAAATAAAAGTTATTCTGTCCTAAGAATATGGCTATTTGTTATTTTAACCAAAATTAGTAGGTTTGGAAAGCCTTTTGTCCAATTAGATAGTTTGACCAAAATAACTATAGCTTCCATAACTCATCTCTTTGCCGAAAAACAATGATTTTAAAATACATCGATTTTCGCCAATTTTTTTTTAATTGGCCTAAAAGGTTGGTTTATCGCCATTATTTTCGGCTAATTTTCGAATTTTTAATTTCACAGTTATCGCAAAGATTGGAAAATAAATTATTTGAAATTGGCTAAATTTAATAATAAGGTTATGGATTCACAGCACGAATTTTCTTAAAACAATACAATTTTTCTAGAACATTTTTTGGAGAACTGCATACTAAAAATGCCCAAGCCCCGCCCGAGCAAAGCGAGCCGACATTTGGGGATAGACCTGAAACAATTACTCTCGCCCTTCAGGTTGGCTTAATTACGCGTTTTTAAAAAATAAATTAACGTTTTCAAATCTGAGTGTAAATTTGTTTATTTCTACAAATTTTGGAATCTATATCAAATTGTACATTTTGGATCGGTGGACCCCCTTAAAATTGAAAATTGTAAAAAAAAACTCCAAACTCAACAACAGCAACAACTTTTTAATGGTCAAGAAAAGAATCAAAAGGAGAGAAGGAGAAGAAACTGGTGTATTTTGCTGTTTTATTTATTTGTGGAGGAGAAGTAATAAGCAGGAATAGAAGAGAGGGGAGTGGATCATAATCTAATTTACTTTTTGCATTTACCCACATATTTTGCGAGGAACACGCGTCCAAAATAACAATGCAAAGATTAAAAGGAACGGAAAAATCATTCTTTTTTGGTCAGCTTGTTGAAGGTATAAGTTTGATGCAATGTAGAAGAAAGCGTTTTTATGGATATTTGGTTCTTGGTGCTTATTCTACCATTCTCACCGGCCTTATTTGCACAACAGGAATTTTATATTACAAAGAGAAGAAGCAAAACATTGTTGTTACAATTACCATGGAGGAAGAAGGGGGACAACAGGAAAATGGAGGGAAGCAGGAAGACTAAACACTTTCTTGGAATATTTAAATGTGTTCTCAAGACTACAATGTCTCCTATCTGGAAAATGTGGCAATTACGAAAAAAAAGATATTACAATATGCCGTATTCAAAAAAGACAAGCAACAAAAGAACGTTTTTTTGTGCAACCATAAATAAATAATCTTCTTGTCAAAAATATCCACACTTTCAAGACAGGTCTTTGTGTGAAGGATCAAAGCAATAATTTTTTGGAAGCTTTCTTAAAGTTTGATGCTATCCTAGGCATGGCAACAAGATAAATTTTGTAACATTGGTGAAAATTGACACATCAATTTTAAAGGAACTATCCTTGATAACAACGAGAAACCATCTCAACAGGAAAATTTTAACAATCTCCTCTGCAACTCTGTATGGCTTTGCTTGTTTAAATTTTTCAGTTGAAATGGTTTCAATGGTTAATTCCTTTGAAATTGGTATGGCAATTAATAAATTTTACAGTTTTGAAATGTGCACTCAGATTGATTTATTTAACAAATAGTCCCTACATCACATTGAAGCAGGCAGACATTCAAGGCCCTTGTCAATATTGAAAATTTTTATATCTTCATACACAGTACATCAACATAGAAACATAGGCTTTTGAAGACATGTCACATTATTAAAACAATGAAATAGATAACAACTCACAGACAGAAAAAAGGTATTTTTGTTTTGAACATCAAAAAAAAATTTAATATGATTGGCCCCTGTGTTATTATTTAAGTATATATTTATCATGATTTTAGTTTAAGAGAATATGAAATTTAATGACAATCAAAATATGTTTTTATTATGTAATAGGATAAAAAAATTTGTCAAATTTTTAGATCAAAGAAATCATCATCTTGTAACTTTAAACTAGCCATCACAGTCCTCTTAAAAACACCTTGAACTGGCCTGATGTTATCAATTATAGCCTCTTGCTCAGTGCTTGCTTCCTCTTTCTGTAGCAAAGATCTGAATGCTTGTAGCTGTTAATAAAGATATGTGAAATTGTCATGTCAAGTTGATCAAATTGAATACATACAGTACAAGCCATTCGTAACTTAAACTAATTTTCTTGCAAAAGAATTCTTGCCAAAATTTCAACAGTCTTCAGAACTTTCAATTTTGTATAAAAGAACACTTTTCCATGAGGAATTTTTGGGGACAACGAAATAATTCATTCATACTCTAAATATTTTTCTTCCATTCACCACAAGAATTCTTACAGCCTTTCAAAGAACTGATAAAAATCTGTAAGAATTCTTACTATGTTAAGTTATGAATGACCTGTACTGTACACTCCCACCAATTCCATTGTTTTAGATAATTAATTAATCAATTTGTGTTGTTTCTTGCATTGACTCCACAAAAATGCAGACATTTTTTCCATTGTACAGAGTCTTTTATTTTATTTGTTTTCTGGTACATTCCAGTCTGATGCTTAACTGGCAGTATTGATGCCCAGGGTGCATTGTGATGGTTAGTTTGGTACTACACACAGTACTCCAAAGTCCAACGCCCTTTGAAATAACAATATTATTTTAAAATTAAACTTTTTTTTCAAACAAAACTTATGGCGTACGACGGTACGTTGTATGTTTTAATTTGGAGAGGCAGCTGCTCTGTGCTGCATGCTTTCAGTTTGTTTTTATTTTGCAATGTAAGGTTGTTAGCAGGTTGTTAGGCCTGTAGTGTGAATATTTGAAATTTTAGGCTAATTGAATGATAATAGATATGAATGAACGGTGTGTGGCATGTATACATGGACTGGTGCCTGGCTTACCTCGACTTGAAAGACTTGCTAATGCTTTCAACCGCTTCGTGTCGTCCATCATCACTCCAAACTTGCCTTGACTTAGTTAATTGCTTCCCATCACACACAATTATTGAGCCCGAACAACTAAGCAGAACTTAATTTCCGCAATCCAATGAGGCCTGCAAGCAAATTTTCTGTTTTCCCTCCCATGCACACAAGGAACCAAGGAAGTGCTAATGACTAATAAATGCACAAATAATTTTAACAAAATATTAAATTTATCTCTACCGGGTACTTTCAGTACTCAGCCAGAATATCGAGAAACTTTTTAAAGTCTATTTCTCTTCGCAATTTTGTATTCACTCACAGGAAGTGACGAAGTAAATGGAAACTGTTGTAATTTTGACCTGAAATGCTAAGGAAATTTTCCAGAGTTTGAAACGGGAATTTCTACCATCATGTTTACCGTTCACTGCTTAAGAAACCAGCAACTTCACTTTTAAGAAATTTTCAGAACTAAATGGGTGAAAAATTAAGAAATTTTCAGCATTGAAGCGCTTTCCATAGTTTCTTATTAAAAAATATGTGCAATGTGTGATATACAGAAAATACCCGCATATAAGAAACACAATTTTAAGAGCCTCCAGGCTGATATTTTAGAGAGAACAATGGATAAAACAATAGCCTATTGTTTACAAAACAATACCCTGGATGAAAAATCTGGTTTCTTATATGCGGGTTTTTATTGTATCGTCGTCACTTTTAAACAAATAGAATAACCAGGATTTTAGCTTAAAATTTAAATCAATCTGATATGCTGACACACTTCTTTAAATGACCTCTGACGCCAAATTTAACAAGCTAGTTTACTGCTATTTTAGTTTAATTTTTAAATTTCAAATTTATTCAAGAATTTATTTTACAGTTAAAAAATAAAATGTTTCAAGAAGCAAAGATAAATTTTGTAAAACGATAAATTCATTCCTTGCTGTTTGGCGACAAAACCCGAAACGAGAAATGAACTATTATCTTTCACAAAGACCTAAAATGTTAAAAATACCCTCTGCAAAAAATAGAAGAAAAAACAGAAATTGGTAGCCATTTAAATGTTAAATACTTGGCTTAGTTAAATTGTTCGTTTTATTCAAATCATTTTAATATTTATATCGGTGATCATGCTGTCAATGTTTCTTGGCAATTTCAGTGTGCGTGTAGAAGGGCAGATTTTGTAACAATAGTGCAATTGACACGCCACAATTTCAAAGCGATTAGACATCGAAGACAAAGCAAATTATCTCAAGCAGAAAACCAAAACAAGAAAAGCCATGTTTTGATTTTCTGCTTGAGAGAATTTGCTTTGTCGTGAATGGCTAATCGCTTTGAAATTGGAGTGTCGATTTCACTATTGTTACAAGAGCTGCCCTTGTTCCTCTTTCATTGAAATACTTTTATGATCTTATACCCAGAAGTTAAGAACAGATTTTAGGCTGTTAGGTTATGCTTCAAAGTAAAGGATCCTACATGCAGCTCATACTAAGCAGTCAGTGTCAATTGAATATCAATAATTAGTTTCAAAAGAGATTAAACGAATAGCGACCAAATCTATTGATTAAGTACGACCAACAATTGTCTGGCCTAGAAATTTTGGCTTTTGCAAAAGTCAAGCCAAATTTTGCCAAATCTTTCGAGAGCAAATTCTTCTCTATGGAAATGTACTTACTTTTCTACAAAACTCGTATTTGGACCATGTTAATCGATTTATAATCTTCGCTTGCTAAGATTTAAAACATCCAGTTTCTCATTTTTAAAATTTTTAAATTTTGTAAATTTTTTTTATCAAGATGGAACTCAACGAAAGGAATCAACTGATATTCTGTTTTTGATAGTTTGAAAAAAATAACCCCGAAGAGTCGAAAAGCAAAAACATTCATATATAAAATTTTTGTTCGTATCTTTTAGGCCCATTATTATTAAGAAACAAGTCTCGCTCAAGTTATCGAATATCAAGCCTCTCTGTACTTTTAGATGTGCCTAATGCTTAAAGTTATTAATGCTTAAAGTTATTAAAGTTATTAAAGTATTAAAAATTAGTATATATAAATATCATCATTGTCTATATTAAAAACACTTCAATTTTTTCAAAAATATTAAAAGCTTAAATTAATTTCAAAGAGTAAAAACATCAGTTATTTAATTTCCAAGTTGTCACAAAAGCATATTTTTCTAACATTATTTCATGTCTCCATTTCGTTTTAACTTTCTTTAACATTTAGCCATTTTTGAAAGCCTGTTACCTTTTAATTTTTTCCTTCTATTGAAGCCCTGTCTACACAAATGTGTTATTTAACGAGCCACACTGCCAATTTTCACAACAAAAAATAATATGTAACAATACAAAATGAAATAATACAATAACGACGACGCAACAAACTAAAAGCCAAGAAACACACACAGCACATTTACAAGTTATGACACAAACTTTAAGATTAACTAAAGTTTAAGTATTAGGTGCACTTTAATACCTTATCTGGTGGTACAATCTGTGCAAGCATAGGTGTGCTTCTAGAGATCCTTTCAGACTGTTCCAGTTTTGACTGAGCAATAAGATTCTCACGAGATGTGGATCGCTGCAGCTTACTACCTCCGATTTTTTCCATCAATTTTTGACCACGGTTGCTGAAGGTTCGCTTCAACCTGGATAATGTTGTCTTGTCTTTCTTTCCCTTCTTATCCTGATGGAACAAAGAATTCTGCCCGGTAAAAGATGCTCCCTAACGCTACCCTTAACACACCATACGCGATCCATCGTTCTCGCAAATATATATACCATAAATGTTCTATTACACCATCTCTAATACTAGCCATTCCAGATGAAACATAGTTTCAAATAAAGGTTCTCTGTCACAGGTTTTACCTATTTCCCCGGTTTTTTCAAAAATTTCATGAAACAATCCGTAAACATAGGCATACTCGGATTTCTTCGTTTATAAATTAAATTGTGAATGTGTTTTCATTCGTTTCTGGAAATCCAAAATAGTTGAAAATGTCTTAATGTGGTTGAATCAACTTAAGATGGTTGATAAAACAAATAATGGGTTTAGTAGAAACATTATGGTATATATAGATAGCTTCTTGCGCTCGCTGCCACCTGCCATGCAGAACTTTCTTTCCCCTGGCTAAAATCGCATTTCGAGTTCCGAGGGAGGGTTGATTTCTTACCTGACCTTTGATATGAGACCAAAACTTGGACATCGATAAACTCTTCGATTTTGTTTCAACCTACGTCGCACAAACGAAAATATTTAATTTTCAAAACTTAAATTTGACTCACTTAAAAAATTGATTCAAGTATTTAGATGGAATTAAACATAAATGAAGTAGAAATATTGGGCAAATTTGGAATTGTTACTGGATTGTTGGTCGTTAAGATTAAAATATTTTTTGTTTTATGATATTTACATTATATTTATTTTTGCAATAATATTATTGATGAAATTAATATTAATGAAATGTGATTGGCATTAGCAAAGAAAGTTATAAACATTAGTGCAAACATGACTGAAGTGGAAATATTTGGAAAAATTGAAATTGTTACTGGATTGTTAGTCATTAAGATTAATAATGGAGGATTTTTAATAATATTATTAGTGAAATTAATATTAGTGAAGTGTAATTGGTATTAGTATAAAATATTAATTACAATTAGTGAAAATATGACTGAAGCAGAAATAATGGAAAAATTTAGAATTGTTACTGGATTGTTTAGTCGTTAAAATTAATATTGAAGCATTTTTCAATAATATTATTGGTAAAACTAATATTAGTGAAATATAATTGGTATTAGTATAAAAACATTATAATAATAATGTAACGAATATTTATACATGATGTACATTTCAACAAAATGTGCTGTTATCAACAAGTGTCCTGTAAAGGAAAAGAAAGAAAATAAAACCTACAAAAACTCTGATAAAACCTAGCAGTAATTACAATTATCATTTAAAAGTTCCAATTAAAAGTTAAAAGTAACAATTGTTTGGTGTTCAGTATCTTAATTATTAATTAATATTAGAGAAAATATAACTGAAGTAGAAATATTGGAAAAATTTGGAATTGTTACTGGATTGTTAGTTATTAAAATAAAAACGTGAGTATTTTTTAATAATATTATTATTAGCAAAATTAATGTTAATGAAATATAATTTGTATTAGTATAAAAAAATTAATTAACAACTATTAGTGAAAATATAACTGAAGTGGAAATGTTGGAAAAACATGGAAATGTTACTGGATTGTTAGTCGTTAATATTAATATTAGAGTATTCTTCAATAATATTATTGGTAAAATTAATATTAGTGAAATGTAATTGGTGTTACTATAAAAATATTAATTAATATTAGTGAAAATATAACTGGAATATTTATATTATTCATATTAATATTGAATAATATTCATATTGTTTATTCAATATTTATGTCTACACGACATCACTTGAAACAAAGCCAACTAGAAGTCAAAGTTTTTGGCCCGAGGGAATACACGTAATTTTTCGAAAAATTTCATTTCGCTCACGGTCACTGACAACAAGCTTAAAATTATCAATTTTGGAACTAAATTTTTATGCTTTACTAGCCAAGCAGCGGCTATGCCTAGCACATGTTCCAATCAGATCTAAACAAACACGTTTTAAACAAAACAAAGTAAAAGATGTGAATGTTAACGTGAAGGTGTGACAATTTAAAGTATAGTGAAAGGTGTGAATGTTTATGTTCTGATTGATGCATTAGATAAATTTTAAAGTTCATTAAAATTCATAAATGAAACAATAACGTATGTAAATAAATTACTTCCTAAATGACAAAATAAAACTTATTTTACCATAAAATTCAACAAAATTTTAGCATAAAATTCAACAACATTTTACCATTCTTATTATCTAAAAATTGTAAGAGTCTTTACCAGCTCTCAATTAGCAATTTTTAGAATGCATTTTTAACGTGTTAAAGCTAAGCAGCTAAACTCTTTGGCACCCGGATTTAGTTCCCATTAACTGATGAATCATTTTATAAGCTTTCATTTTTCAGGGGGTAACATTAGCAAACCAACTTATTCAAGAGATAAACTTATGTTAAAATATCTGAAATTTACAAGATTTTAGTCTGCGTTAAAATAAGCTTCAAATATTTGATTGGTTGATCACATCTGTTTTCTCCTACCCGGACTGAATAGTATTAACACCTCGCGACACTGTTCTAACGGGATCTAGACGATTACGTGTAGCTAAAATAAAATAAATTACACTCTATTTTTGAATTTTATGTAAATTTTATCTTTATAGATCAATTTAAAATGTCTCAGTTCATATCTAATCACGCTCCTCCGCAGCGTCTCTTCAACTTGCATGTTTTGCGTGATATAAAAGAGTTCCCATGGACAGATATAAACCAAGGCGTTAATAGATCACTTTCAATGTTTACATTTTTGGACAGGCAAACCAGCCAGGCATCCTTTGTTTTGAAAAAAAATTGCATTCATATAATTATGAAAATGTGTGTATTTTTAATTGTCGGAATGTTTTGCATCACAAAAGAATCTCATTTGCCTGTCAAAAAATGTAAACATTGAAAGTGGTCTATAGAATAATTTACGAAAATATTTTTTTATAAAAACTTTAGAAATGGAGATTGCAATTCGATTATTGAAGCCAACTAAAACGGTCTGGATCCCGCTCGAACAATGCCACGAGGTGTTAATGTTATTCAATTTGACAGGAGAAGACGAATATGATCAACCAATCCACCGTTTCGAGATAAGTCTGCCATTATATAAATTTTTCGAGATTTCGAGATTTTGAGATTTTGCATTTGATTCTTGATTTAGATTTAGTGTACAAAGTTTAGTCTGAGAACCAGTTTCTGCATTTCTACCTGCATTTTTCTCAAAGTTATAGCGTTGTAAAGATTTGAAATTTGTAAGAGATTTGACCGTGAAAATGATGTTAGGACAAAATCTTGACCTAACAAATATTTTGCGGTCTGATCCCTCATAAACTTAAAATCTTTGTATTGCTGTAATTTTGACAAAAAATATGTAGAAAAGCAAAAATTTGTATTCTAATTAAACGGTGTTCGCAGAATCTAAATCAAAAGTCAAAAATGCAATATCTCAAAAATTAGGCAAATTTCCATTGTGGCAGATTTGTCTCGAAAAGGTGGATTAAAGATTTTTAGCCTATATAAATCTCATGCATGGGTCATGCAGCCCTTCCAGGTGCAAAAAAGTTGCTAAACTCGTTTTCAAAATAAAACATACCTCTTCCTCTCGCTGTGTGTCTTCGTCGTGTCTGTTTGATGATGACGATGATGCCCTCGATGTACCGATACCACTCGAACTCGAACTGTTAACTGAAACAGCAGACAATGACGGCGATCCGTTGTTGGGAAAGTCTGAACCCAAAATGGCTGCCAGCTGTGATTGTTGAATCGTATCAAGAGGCTACAAATGCAAGAAGTTTGCTATATTTTTTAATGTATTTTTTATGAAAAAAGATAATTCGCCTAATTCAAAAATTATCATGAATCAATCATGCAACAAAATTCCATTTTCTTCGTGCTGTGGAATAAATCACTAAATTAATTTTTAAGGTATTACACATATTAGTAATACGTAATCTTGACTTCGCAAACTTTTGCGTTTTATAGTCTACCTGGTTTAAGTACATGGGTTCATGGTATTAAATACCAATAAAATTATCATCAAATGCAATCTTTCTCAATTTTTGTATCTTCATATGATTGCAAATGTTATAAAAATCATATAAATTAGTATTTAACAATTATAAATTACCATGAATTTTAAAAATGAACTATTGCACAGTAATTAAAATACTTTTGAAAAACATAAGCCTTGAAATCAGCTTTTTAAAGGCAATATTTCATGTTTACTCAGCATTTAAAACAATTAAGTTTTCCAAAACCAATTCCGCCAATTTTAGGTTTTCCAAAACCAATTTTAGGTTTGTCAAATTAAATTTGCAAATTTCTCAAAGCTCAACAGTAGAATGCAAAGCATAAAATAATTCTTCATTCACTAGTTAATAAATATTCAACCTACCCCTGCCTTCTTTCTGGATCTGTTCGCGCATTCTTCTAACGTCTCCGCAGCTTCGAACTTTCCCTGTCTTCTGTATAATGCACTCAAGTTTCTCAGCGTAGTCGTCACAGTAGGGCTGGAACAGAAAATTAAAATTCAAGCTGTGTATTGATCAAAATAAAACTGCAAAAATCTCCATATATTTAAATATTATATTTGAAATTAAACTTGTTTCGAGATTGCAAGATTTCAACGTTTTCAAGATGACTTTTGAGCCCTTTCACGCCCGGATTAATCTCTGTAAGACAGGAATATCCTATGCAATATCTATTTTCCACAGGGAGCATATCCAAAACAAATTAGTTCATGTGATAAACTTACATTAACATAGACCTGAAGAATTCCGCAGTGAAAACACGTTTTATCTTTCTTCATTTATGTCAACCTTCAAAACTGAGCATGAGCTAAACAGAATGCTCAAAATTGCCAAGGTTACATGATGAATCAAGATCCCGAGCATAATAAACAATACAATTTTGATGTACCCACTCATAAGGCCGCTCTTAGGGGCACGGTCGTTCGAAAGAAAGATTAATTTGAAGAACAATTGTCACATTACAACAGCGTCATTATTGCAGTGAATTACTGATTTACTGCCATAGAACATTTCTAAGAAACTTACCTATCAACTTTTGCAGCTTTATGCCATCCTCCATATTCCCCGTAAGGAGCGTTATCCTTTCCACGCTAGAAGAAAGTGTTTGTTTAAATACATTGCATGCGTAAATAAAAGTGTCACAAAAACTTAACTTATGCTGCTCCTATATATTATACAGCAGCGACGCTAACAACCACGTTGATTGATGACATTTAGCTTCATATGCATTTTGTATTGTTTTACATTTTTATTTAAATGCATTTTAAATCACTCTGCAATGATAACATGTGCATCCTTGAAAACTTGAAGCACAAAATTTATCTTATACAGCATTCCCTTCATCATAAAGTTTTGAATAGTTTGAATGAATCTGCCATAAAAACTCTAAAGCGACCCTGTATTTTTCAAATAAGCAGTTCCTTATCTGATCAAAATTCCAGATGAGCCCTATCCATTGTCGTGCTTTTCAATGTAAGACATTCAAACCCAACATTATGACTTTAAATTAACGTCCCTTTTTGTCTTTATGTTAAAATATTGTTGTTGAGTTGTTCAAAATTCCATAGCCCACAGTCCGGAAAAAGATAAACCTTTCTCTGGTTAGAAATTTCACTTAAACCTTCCTCAATTGATATACTCATATCATATAAACAAAATGCAATTTTTAAGGTATAATCTAACACACTTTAACTTGCCAATATTTCTCATTGCAACACAAAAATATATATCTCATTGTAGGTATTTCTGTCATAATGAGCGATTTACTTTTTCAAGCTTCCCAGTGGAGCAGTTTCAAGTAGAAAATGTCATCCTTCTTCCTCAAATATAACCTCAACTGTCATAATCTTCCTCCGGCTCAGAGCAATGAAACCGTGATATTTTCTGAGCTTTAAAATATGTTCAATAAGACTCCTTTCATCTTTCCTCTCCATAAGCCTTAATACATAGAGCTTGTACGGTAACTGTATGCCATATTATTCATTGTACATTGAAGCTATTTTTGTTTGTCTGTTGCTAAAACAAGAACATTGAGGCTATTTTTGTCTGTTGCTTACCTTGTTTTCGTCATCTTTACCTGAAACAAATTTAAATAAATATCAACTCAATATGGACATTTCGAACAGTTACTTCTTCAAAAACTAATATATATATATATATATATATAAATCAGGATTACATATATAAATCATGCCATTTTAGTATCACTCTTAGAAATAGAATAGAAAATAAACATCCTCAAACATATCAACATCAGTGATGTGTTTGATATGCTAACGTGTCAAAAATCCACTTTTTAATCCACGTTAGCATTGCAGTCTGGAAATACATCAATTTTAATAAAGCTTTTGGGAAATCATTCAATATCAGTGACGTGTTTAATATGCTAACGTATCAAAAATCCACTTTTTAATCCACGTTAGCATTGCAGTCTGGAAATACAACAATTTAAATAAAGCTTTTGGGAAATCATTCTTTTGAAAGACATAAAATGTTTGTTTACTGAGAGTATGAAATTACGAAGTGAATTTTGGCTATATTTAATTGGCTACAATTAAATAGAATGTTTTGGAAATAATTATGCCCAAAGTATCAAGGTATATATATATATAATTAAAAGCATATCTCATAGGAAATACTTATTTCTAAAATCATTTCAATAACTTTTTTAATACTTTGAAAATCAAAGACAAAGGATTTGGGGGAAGCAATTCTCACAAGCTTCTTTCTTTGATGTTACTGTTTATTAAAGTCCATATAAATATTGCAATAACAACAATATATAAAAAAAATCATACCGAATTCTCTCTCGTGTGCACGTGTAAGAACCTATAAAAAATTGTCAAAATCCCTTTAATACTTTCACCCTTGAATTCATTTCCAACTCAAGTAAATCATTTAAAAAGTTTTGGCTTTGGGAGCATAAGGATCGATTTAATTGCTAGAAGAAAATAATGCTGTGCAAACAGAAGCAAATTTTGTAATAATAATGAAATCGACGCCAATTTCAAAGCCACTGCCATTGAAGACAAAGCAAATTCCCTCAACCTGAAAATCAAAACATAGGGTTGACCGCAGTGTGCTTGTTTTTGTTTTCCAGTTGAGAGAATTCGCGTTGTCTCTGGTGGATAATCGCATTGAAATTTGCATGTTGATTTCACTATTGTTACAAAATTTACAAAATCTGTTTGCTGTGCATGGATAAACATTCTTCGCAATTCGGTAGGAAGTGACATGAGATGAAATTCAAGATATTTGTCATTTCGTACATGTTGTGTTTTGAGTCTCTGGAAGATATTCAACAGGTCATAACAAATGACATGGGAAAAATTTCTTCAAAATCTGAGAAGAACATTCACTACTATCACTGTAAAATATTGAAAAATATACATTGCAATGTAATAAATTATGTTACGTTGCCCCAAATATAAAGGTATAGTCACGCAAAATCGTTTTCAAACTATCGTAGAAATATCGTTTTCAAACAAAATATGCGCATTCTAAAAAACCGTTATTAAAGATAAATAAATATAAAATGACACTGATGCGTGGAAAACGAATTACATTAAAACCACAATATTTCAGTATGCCTTTGTGAAGCAACACACATTAAAAAAACAATTTTTACAACTCGTTCACGATTATTTACTGTTCATATCAGTACCCTTGTTGCGTGACTTTCATCAGTAAAACTGTAGCTTCTCGAAAAAGTGCAGACAAGATTCATCTTGAAAACATTGACAACAAAATTTGGTTATAAAAAATATAGATATATATATACAATTGGCCATTGCCTTGCTTTAACTACAGAACTTTTTATTTTTGCTTAAGCGGTTCCTTTATGTCCAATATTTACATGTTTAATCAAGGATGGCACCAAAATGGGACTAAAAGAAATTTAGAGCTTCTCGTTAAAATAAATGTTTGCTGATACCAGTACAGTAATTGTGCAAACATACCTCTTTGTATAACTGCTCTGCAGCTTTGTATTTTCCTTGCTTCAGATATGCAGATGCCTGCAACAATAATTAAGTATATATAGATATTGTAAAGAATAACATCTAAATACTGGTTTGAAAATTCTTCCCAAAAATTCACATTTTGAGCCATGCTTTCGTTCAAAAACTCAAAACCAGAAGCCGATATTGAATACTATTTTTTATGTAATTGTTACCAAACGGCAAAAGGTGGATTCAATAAAAACACGGGCAAATGTTTACCAAATTGTTCTTTGTTTTCGCAACGTTTGGATCATCAGGGCCGAGTTGACACTCATAAATCTCCAAAGCTCGTTGATAATACATCTCAACCTGAAAAATTCAAAATAACAGCTACAATGCAAATTTCCAAATTGGGGCAGGGGGATAACACAAATCAAATCAATCTCAATCAATTCAATCAACCAAGTCAATCAATCAATCAACCCATATCCAATCAACATATCAATCCAATAAATTTACAGCTAATTACGATGTCAATTACCAAATTTGGGGGATAAGACAAATCAATCTCAATCAATCTCAATCAATCTCAATCATTACAATCAATCCATATCCACTCAACATATCAATCCAATAAATGTACAGCTAATTACGATGTCAATTACCAAATTAGGGGGATAAGACAAATCAATTCAATCAATTCAACCAATCAATCAATTAATCAATAATTACAATCAATTCATATCCAATCAACAAATCAATCCAAAAATTTACAGCTAATTACGATGTCAATTTTCAAATTAGGGGGGTAAGACAAATCAAATTAAATCAATTCAAAAACTAAACTTCTGAAACAAAATAAAAATGCGTGTAAATTGACCCCCTAAAATATTACTGTTCACATCATTGCTTATGAATTACATTGCGTATCAATGGGTATCAATGTTTACCATGTTTTGCTTGGCTGCATTGAAAGTGTTAAAATGCATTATTTACTGTGAGAAATCGCTTCGTCATGTTTGAAACGGTAATCTTTAATTTCACAAATTCCCCCTGTTACCTGGAATCATATTTCAAATCATATGCCCATGTGGCGCTTTATCTTTTTGAATCTCCCGAGAAACAGTCGAATGTTGACTAAGATTCTATTCCTTTGTTTGAGACAATGAAATCTCATAAAACTGAAGTAGGTGAAAATTATCTGCCTCTTTTAACAAGGAAAAATGTAAATCTGCAAAAACAAGTATCGAAAGGGCTTGTAAAGATAAAGATAAATGTAAAAACAGTTCACCTCATCATATTTGCCTTGATTCTGGCAAAGTAAAGCAAGATTGTTCAACTGTTTGGCTACATCTGGATGGTTTCTTCCAAGAACCTACAACACAAAAAGTTATGTTAGTCACAGTACTGGTTAGTCAATACGTTACTTGCACTCCAAGACAATTGGTGTTCGAAATTTAGTAACTGAACACAACAGCTTTACACTTGAAAACAAATAATTATTTTACAAAGTGTTGCAAAAGAATAGATACTCAAACGGTGTCGCAAAACAATAGATACTGAAGCAGTGTTGCGAAACAATAAATAGAAATATGCAAAATAGCACAAGATTACAGACAAAAATAAATAACTAAAATGTGTTTAATTGCCGTTACAATGCAGCAATTCAAACACACGAAAAAAGTTTAAAATAGTAAGAAGGTCAATACCTTCTCTCTTGTCTACAGTGCACGTTAACGAAGTGTCGCAAAACAATAGATACTCAAACAGAGTGTCGCAAAACAATAGAAGTATGCAAAATAGTACACGACCACAGACAAAAATAAATAACTAAAATGTGTTTAATTGCCGTTACAATGCAGCAATTCAAACACACGAAAAAAATAGTAAGCAGGTCCAATACCTTCTCTCGTATCTCCAATGCACGTTTACAAAGTGGTTCTGCTTCCTTGTACTTGCCACGTTTTCCGTATAAAACAGCCAAGTTATTCAGCGTTGCAGCAACCTGTACGATAAGCAATTTCATAATATTTAATCACTATTTAAAATTGTAATTTTGCAAACATTTTTTTCAATTATTATTACCAAAATATTGGTGATCTCATTCACCCGTCGCCCATCCATGTTGCTGTTCAGTATATTTCAATTAATTAAGAAGAAAATTTAATTAAAGCTTCAAAAAAATAACTAGGGAAATATGTTGTTCTCGTGGAGCATCATAACTTGCAGTTCAAATTTGTGTAGTAAAATAAATGATTCTTCGTTGTCTATCGGAAAAACAAGCTGAAGCCTCCAAGAAGATCAGGAAATATGGTTAATTATAGCGACCGCCAAAAATTCAGCCCATGAAACTAGAAAGAAATTAAAAAGAAATTTATTTCAAGTGGTTTTAAGTTATTGCAAAATCATCTTTTGTGGTGCACATCCCAGCCTTGTATCACATTTTAACTCATCCTGGATCAAAATATTATGTCAACAACGCGATAGCCATTCACGAATCTAAACAACGCAATAGTTATTGACAAAACTTCCACAATTATTGCCGTTCCCAGAATTATGAAAGCGAGAAACCTTACGAATCATGAATGTGTAAAAATTGGAGATTCCCAGCATATGGAAAGAACTTCAACATTTGGAGATGTAAAAACAAAAAATTAAGCTTTGAACAGAACATAATGCAATTTGATGCTAAAAAGTCCACGTCTTCAATTTTGCCATCACTGTTTTAAGTGCAATCGGAGGTGTGAAATTGCATTTCAAGCGCGATACCTCGACCTTTGTTTTTTCTTAATCCTTCCTTGCTACTAGCTACCAACAGCATTTGGTGTTTGCTAAAAATCACTAAAAATATCTTAACATAAAGCTAACAAAATATGATGTTACCGCATTTCTATTACACTAACAGCAGCGTCCGTTTCCAAACTTCCGAAACACCGATGGTGTGCTGTAACAGTTTAGTTAGATTCTTACCGCTGGATGATCAGGTCCAAGAGTTTTCTCTCTGATAGCCAATGCATCATTTAACAAATTCGCTGCCTCTTTATACTTTGATTGATCCCTGAAAATACAAACACAGCATAAACGATTGAATCTTTGAAAGAAATTCTTCCCTTCAAAAGGGGCATATTTCTGTGTCAAGGTCCCTCGCTGCAGCTGGGGAGCACTTCTACATCAATGACAATAGAAACAATGGCAAATATAGAGCAACCTTGGCAAAGTATCAGACAAGACAATTTTTAAATTTTAAACACAAGATTCCTTTTCGGAGATTTAGCTGCTTTGGCACGCAATTAGTTGTTTGGTTCTTTTGGATCAACACAACACATTACTTTGAGAAAGTATATTTCCTGTTTTAAAACTCTATTTTTTATTATCTCGTTATATTTTTTATCTTGCCGCAGTGGCCGCAGCATGGCTGAAAAAATTTGTTTCGCGGAATTAGCTAAGGTAGCCTCCTTCATTAACCCGCTCAATGCAAGCGTTTCGTTTTGTTGCTAAATTTTCAAACTTTTCGTGGCCTTCGACATTGGGCCTAACATTTAAAGTGATATAATTTTTAATCAAAGTATTGTACAGGAATAGAGCAGGAATTCTAGTGCTACTATACGCATGCTGACCGGTTTCGTTGTTGTACAGGAAAATATAAAGCCCGAGGTCTGTTCGTCCAAAAAGAGGTCAAAATATCGTGCGATAAATCGGTGGGACATTTGCGATTAGCCAATAGAATGGGGGGGGGGGGGGAATCCTGTAATAGCCCGTTTTTGATAATTCAGTCAAATAATAATGCACTAAATCGTTTCAAATTCGCAAAATATGAAAAAGTTGTTCGAATAAGCAAAGCTGTTTCAATTTGGATGATCGTATTGACTTTGACAAAACACAGGCTCCTAAACACACAAGATGTTGCGACTGTTGCGCAAAGAAACCAACCGAAAATAATATTTTCGCAAATTACTAACATTACAAAACCAACATTATTGATGTAGTGGTGTTGCTGATTTGCTTTTCTCGCCAATAAAAATCGTTACAAAACTCAAAAATACGCAATTACAATCGAAACACGTTGTGTTGGCCCAAAAGAACAAATTTATAATTCCATCCACAATTTATTTTTAAAGTTATTGCAAGGCTTGAGTGGTCATACACAATGCGTGACTCCTGGCTCACTTTTAAATAACGTGTTAAAAAGTATGTTCAAAAACTTTAAACAAAATAGTTTTTAACTGTTATAAGAATTCCCGAGTAATTTTCGTACTATATCCAAGAAAGCAGGAGTAGCACCAAAGTTTTCCCTGACAACGAGGCTGTTTCCCCCAATGCGAGAACCCAAACGTGTCAAATAGAAGGTCAAACTCCTCCTCGGGGACGCAGGAGCGATGGAGACGCTACAGAAGGCGAATGGAAGGGGTAAGGACAGTGGAGACCAAAGGCGAGCAACGCGTGCCAACAAACTGGGGGGCGGGCTGCCCCATGGGAAAATTTTGTGGCCATGCCCTCTAGATTGGCTTAACATGCTATTAAGAATATTTTAACGTGTGTATATCGCATTTAACGTTTTTAAAGTACTATAAATTGTTGTCCTTTATTAAAATAGCATTTTTGATCCCTGCCCAAAACCCTAGTGCCACTCCTGGTAGAACTCTGTAACATAAAAGTTAATTTCTGTTAACAATTTAGTAGCCATAACGACCTCGATGTCCACTGTTAAAATAAAGATTTTAAGTGCTTATGACTGACGATCAAGTTAAGTGCAAATGTTTACATTTACAAATTAAACATTGCAAAATTTAAGATATCAAATGTTATAACGATGTTTAATTTTCAAAAATTGACTGCTACGAAAAAGAATTCATTACGCAGCTATAAGAAAGACTAACAGAGCTACCATGCAGATGTGACAAAGTCGTGCAATGCGAAATGCCAGTACAATGTGGGGTGCAGAACAATGTGTGCATGCGGTAAATGTTGAAAGTCATCGAGGAATAACACAGGAATAAATTAAAAATTAATGTTCCAGTCAACTCTATGATCAGGAACGTGCAATAAAGTCGCAGCTTGAGATTAAAATCAAACAGCTTGATATAAAACTAAATTGTGTGTCGGCTGTTGTTAGATGGGTGTCAGAAGTGAACGTGCGTGAAAATATTACAAATATTTCAACAGAAAAAGAAAAAAGTTGGCGAATAATGAACTGAAAAAGATGAAGTGCAATTAGGAATTAGTCAAAAATTGCGTGCATCCATTGGTAAATTGCAAAGCTTAAATGGCAGGAGAATGATTATCTATAATGCTGAGCAAAGAGAATACCAGCTGGATGTAAACACATAAGACGGATACAATTTTGTTTACCTTATTGCTTAGAAGGAACATTATACAAGCAAAATATGTGTTAGTAACAAAAGAGAGATTTACTGACGCGAGTAAAAATGCAGGAATATCTCAAAATACTGTCATTTTGTAACGAGAAGAGAATGAAAATAAAACTTGGGACATTTAGAAACTTGTGAAATTAAAGATGGCTTGTATATACATGCGAAATTATCACAGTGAACTGGGGAACTTTCAAAAACGGAGGGAATTTTCAGAAACGGAACCGCCAGGGGTTTATCGGAAATATCGGCTGGTTTGGTAGTGTTCCATGTGTTATTGGAAATGGTGTATGCTATTAAATGTTTGATTGTTGAAAAACAACAGAACATTACAATTGTGAAATTATCACAATGAACTGGGGAACTTTCAGGAACGGAACCATCAAAGGTTTATCGGAAATATCGGCTGGTTTGGTAGGGTTAAATGTGTTGTTAGAAGTGGTGTATGCTTTTAAATTTTTGATTGTTGAAAAACAACAGAACATCAAAATTGTGAAATTATCACAAATAACTGGGGAACTTTCAGGAACGGAACCACCAAAGGATGATCGGAAATAATGGCTGGTTTGGTAGTGTTGAATGTGTTGTTAGAAGTGGTGTATGCTATTAAATGTTTCAATGTTGAAAAACAACAGAGCATCAGTTCGTCGATGCTTTGATAAAGGTAAGTCACGTGAGACTCGCTTGGACGTCTCTCATTCAGTAAAAAAATAACCCGTAAACGTTGCAATTCACTAATCTTCAATAATCAAAGTCCAAACAGTTATATCTTCACCAAAACACGAACATTTTACTGTTATCATTTGTCTGTTAACAAATAAAGCCATCAACTGTAAAATTATCAATTTCATTCCCTGATACATCGAGGCACTGCCCTGAAAATAGCACATTTAGTCTCGATTTGATATTATTACTATTACGAGGTTTTAAAATAACAATAGTAAACCTAGTACTTCATTTATGTCTCCCGTTATTCATACAACTCTTGATTGTTTAATTGATCTCCACTCGATTATGAAGTAAATTGTCAAAACAAGATCAAGCTTATAACTGCACAGTTACGAATCTTAAAAGATTAACTCTTTAATCTAGTTGAACAGTGGTGAGCTTAGTAGAAATCTAATGCCCATTGACCGATATCTTTAGAAATCTAAACAAATCTTTTTTAATGTTTAGTTCAGTTCTATCTGAGATTGATGAGATTTTAAACTTTTATCCCTTTAGAGGTTTATGGATGATTGACAAAAACAATTATCTTCATAGCTATGGCTTATATTTTAATGAGTATTCTCCCATGGTATTTATGGTATTATCCCCAATGGTATATTGTATGATATCATCGTGCAGTCATAGCGACAAATTTCTGGTAAAAATAAGCACTTCAAAGAAATTTATCCAAAATTCATGAAGAAATTGAAATGACACAACAGAGCACTTCCTTTCAAGGAAATTGTTTACCAAAATGATCCAAAGGTGGATGGTATTAGATCCAAGCAAAAGAGCCGCGTACACAACGGAGCTCCAATTGCGAAAATCCCATATTTCCTTCGGGGAATCATGCAGCTCCAGAATTTTTCAACCGCAGTAAAATGATCAAAGCAGCGGAGCCTTAAAAAATTAATCTTTGCTAAAATAAACATCATCATGCCAGCTCCTCCACTGAATTTAAACTGCTGCAAATTACACAAGCAGCTTTTACTAAGATCTCATAAACGATGGGTGATAAAACACTGTTGGATAGTGTGTTTTGTTTGATAGTGATAGTTGGATAGTGAGTTTTCATTTGCTCGTAGTAACCAACGTGTGAAGGCGCAGCGCGATTTGGTTTTTACAACTAGCTTTCAATTCAAATACCCGTAACTGGCTTACAGCAACAAAGAGAGCCATCACAACCACAATAAACTGTGCTACACTCCTGCGCAGAATTTGGCGCGGGTGGATAGACACGTTCTAAAAAGTCCTATCACAAAGATCAAACATGTAACACATCAAATCAAACGACCGTCGATACTGTGTTTCGCTTGACAAATTACAATACATTGAACCTTTTACTCCGGGAAGGGCCACATGGCTCATTGCTAAGCAATGTAAAACGTCATATTTTCAAGAGGTACATTCGGGCAAACTTTCCATTAATTTCAGATACATGAACGCGAATTTATCTCTTAGGTTGGCATGTGTGTGCTATCCCTTGAAAAGTGAAACTCGGGTAGGATTTGCCTGTTAACTTGACATGAATCCAAGTGAAAGGGATAATGAATGTCAAAACGTAAGGCCACTCTTGCCGCCGTGTAGGGTGTTTTGTAAAACATTTTGCAGAAAAGTCTCCGTGTACTCTACCTTATTATTATGATTCAAAGTGAAAATGTATGAGATGCCACATAATCATCTTATGGTAAGACAGTTGTAAACATTCAAATCTGAATCAAACAAATATAAACAAAAAATACATTGCCAAGGAAGTGCTCTGATGTGCCATGCATATCAAAATCTTCGTTATGTCAAAACAATTTGATACTTAGAGAGGCATCACAGACAACAAATTAAACTTGTTAAGTTATATAAATGGGTAAAGGATACATTTTCTGCAAACAGTTTTCCCAAAGAAGGTACCAATACAATGGCTTTATTTCATTGTGAAACGTGAAAAGTGATGTGGCCTGGTGGGTATCATATTTAGACATAACGAAAAACTGTCATTTTAGTAGAAATGCATGGATGATGGTAATTGCACACAGCATGCAATCGATTGCGTACCTTTCCTGCCAAAGAATCAGATGTAAATGGAAAGACCTACACGAGGTGGAAGAAAAAGTATTATTACAGGTATATTAAGAACACATCAGAAAACAAACTGAAAAATTCAACAAATCGCTACCAACCGTAGTAACATTTTGAAAATCAGGCAAATAGAAAACAGATAAATTGTTTGAAGACAAAAGGTATCTAAAATTTTGTGAACAAAAATTTCCGAATTTCTTCTTGCTTGGCTGCTTCAATTCTTAACTGGGGAGGTGAAAATTTCTAACGATTGCCATTAAATATCAAAGCAAATAATTGAAACTGGAGGCCATGCCATTTCATTCTAGTTCTGTTTTCAAGAGTACTAAAAATAAAATGTCAATAGTAAAGTTGTTTCTTTAGCTAGAAAACTGACCTTATATTACATCATCCTATTTATGACTTTATACCTTTTAAAAAATCAGCAATGCGATCTAATAGAACAGGCTTTACAAAGAAATGATAAAAGAGTAATTCTCAGACAAAACAAACCAGTGCAAGAACTTTCCGAAAAGTTAAATTATTTGCAACAATGTGTGTGACATTACATGAATGAAAAATTTATAGTGCATTCTGTATTGTTCTACCACGAGATAAATACATAATCTGAAGAAAATAAAACTAAAAATAATTCCTAATAACTTTTGATGCAATTTCTAAGGAATTCAGAAAACTATATTTGGGTTGTTGACAATGCAAATTCTGGTGGAGGTATTACAAAAACTGAAGTGTTTGCAGTATTGGTCAACCAACAATGATACTGTGCTCATATAGTCATATAGATTTATCTGCGATTCGTCCAACATGTGCTTATAACATCCACAAACATATGATGCGCTTCGTATATCAATAAAAGACTTAGCACTAAATCTAAAAAGCATACTGTAGATCCTCGCTATTAAGAAACACCATATAAGAAAATAGAAGGCCAAGATATTATGTGCATCATATAGCCATTTCTTAAGAAAACATTTTGGGAATTTATTAATACAGGAGTCAATTTGATAAATTCTTTTTGAAAGTCAACGATATTAGCCCAAAATCTGAAAACTCAAAGTACAAAAATCCAAAATTTTTAAGAGGGATTTGGAAATATTTTTATGAAATTTTGTTTTCTATTTTATAGGTGACCTCTAAAATGTGGCCTAAGTTAAGAAAATTAGTTTCTAAAAAGCAGGGATTCAATGTACGGACAGGATAAAAGTTCGAGGATAATACATACATAGAATTTAGATGAAAAAAATAGCTTCAATGTGATTGTCCCTCCTCTTGGGAACACAAGAAATAAAGCATCATCATATTATATATCAATGATAAATTAATAGTAAAGGCATTCAATTAAATAAAACAGGGGAGTTCGTTTTATTTAATATGTATATATGTATCAAGTTTCTCAAAAAAATTAAAACCAAGCTACACATACCGATATACCAAGGCAAGAATGTTAAGCATCGTTGCAACATCTGGGTGATCATGGCCAGAGCTTTTCTCTAAATCCTCCAATGCTTGTTTGCATAATGGAACAGCTACTTCATATCTACCCTAAAAATCAAACGAGTGCTGAGTTCATTACATGTGGATCCAAGCAAGTCATTCTGTTTAGATTATTCTGAGAAACAATTAAGGTTGAATTATTAATAACTTAAAAATACCAGTATTGCAAAAAGCCAAAAATATGCAATGCAATGCTGGCAATCAACCTATAAATATAATTCTCAAAATAACTATGTCGAAAAAAATTAAAAATCTAAATTCTAAAGCATTTGTAATCGTAAGAATTCAAGAGTGATAACATCAAATAAACGTACAAATACAAACGTACTGCTATATGTTTCTGTATCACTTTGAAGTTTCACGAATTTAATCCTTGAGTACATCAGATCACAGTTTGGAGTCATATATATAAAGTCTCTTCAAAGATAAAGAGTCAGCAAAAAAAAGACAATGTAAATAGGGGGTAGTATGGTCCTTTTGCATATTAACTCTTTTTTAACTCATATTAATCGGAAGCAAGCTGGTATCAATATTCATAAAAGTTTAAGTTTCTTCTCAAAAGCAAATTTAATCCACATTTGCTCCAAGTCTAATTCTTTTATTTTCTTTTCTGAGAAAATGCTGCGGGGGAGGGAAAGGATGCTGCTGGGGGGGAGAAAAGAAAAGGAGGTCAATGCTCCTCCTTTCCCTTTTCCTCCTCCTCCCCATTTCCTCCTTTCCCATCATCTCCCCCGCAGTAGACTTTTCTCATAAAAGAATAAATAGACTTGGAGCAAGTTTAGGGAAACGATAGAAGTTGCTGCATCATGTGAAATTTGTATTTTGTCTATTTTTCAGGTCCGTACACTGTAAGATGTGCAATGGAAACAATGTCATTTAAGCTCCATGGAAAAAGAATGTAAAAGCGGTATAGAGAAAAGTGTTTATCAATAGAAAGGTGGTCTAACAATTTTAGATAAATTTGGTAAAGAGAGAAGGTCTAAAAATAAGTGATTTTATGTGGATGATGTCATAAAATTACCTGGGAAGCATATTGTATAACAAGGTTGTGCAATGTCTTCAGACGTGCAGGAATTTCATAAACACCTGCGTTATTCACAGAACTTGTGACTGATGAAGTTTGGCTTAATGCATCCTCTAAAATAAATAACAACTCAAAACATCAAATGATTATTCTTCTGCATTAATATCATCTACCCAATTCAAGTCATTACTTAGTGCAGCCGACAAAAAATAGCCGCTATAGCCTAATCAAAATAATTTGTACAACGAAAGTAACACAACGCACGGCCTTTATTGTACAAAATTTAGGCAGAAAAATATTTCAATGTCATTTCAATGTCATTATTCTAAATTAAAATTGAAGTGTTATCTTAATATTTTGATTGAATAATTCACTGAAACCTTGAGGCAATGCCTTCCAAAAATACTGGGAGAAATTTTTGGAGTTGGAATGGGAAATAGCGATAAAATAAAATAAACTTTTTATCATTACAACAAAGTTTTCACTTTCTACCTTCGAGAAATATCAAATAACCATATTCTTGCTTTGAAAAACCTTATATTTTATCGCCATTTCTCGTTCCTACTCCAAAGAAAACACTGCATAGGTTCCGGGGAATTTTTTAATCAAAACAATAGAATAATCTTTCTACTCTAAGCATAATCGAAAGCCGGTGAAATGATGCATATTTTCCCGCTAAAACATAGCGTGGTGAAGCCCCAAGACTCTCGTGGTTTTTGTTATGCCAATTTCTTTTACTGAACTTCAGGACAGTTTTGCCTCCATTTTGAGCAAGGTGGTGAAAAAATCTTTGTGAGGGCAGTGTATAATTAATAAAACAGGTAGCCCACAAAAAAACTCAACCAGATCAAACCAAGTTCTTTGAAAATAGTTCAATCAAAATTTGATTTGTTGCAACAAGTTACCAAAGAAAATTATCTTCAAACGCAACTTTGCTGCAAAAGCAAATTGTGGATTCAAATGTGATGGTGAACGCTTCAATTTATATCAGAGGCGTAGTAATTGATAGTTTCTATGGCAGAAATTACACAATTATCTATTATCAAATTACACGAAACACAAGTTCAGGCTTTTGACAACCAGCTGCAAAAATCAAATTTTGATTTTACTTATCTTTAAAGGGCTGGGTTCGATCTTGTATTTTTGGTGGTCCACACAGTACTTCCTTCAGAATTCAAAAAAAGAAATACTGTAATGCTTCCTGGCTTTTTCTACACAGCAATAACACACATTATCTTAAAAACAAAAAACCTACAACTTTAATGATTTTTTAATTAGAGAGACTGTTTAAAGGGCCCCTTTGAGAGTCCAATTTTAACAAATAAAACAACAATTACGGCATAGTCTTGGAGACAAAAATCATACGAGATAATATAATTTGAAGAGTAATCAGTTAATTCTTGTAATAAAAATGTGGCAACAAAGAAGCTATGAGTAATGCTGATGTGCTTTAATCAAATGTGTTTCAATTAATCGTGCAACAGATCTCTCAATGAAAGGTGCTCAATCGATCCCAATGCTTGGCGATTTTCTTTAATGTTTTTGTTTTACTTACTTATACCTCCTTCGAATTCCACACAACAACAAGACAATTAGATTTTGCTGACTTACCATCTGTTTCCCTGTCAGAATCTTCATCATGTAAATCATCAGGAAAATCACTGTCAATGCCTTCATCCTGTCAAAGAAAATCGTTTAGCATATCCTTTTCAAATTCTCCGAAGTCAACATATATACGTAACTAAACAAATTTAATAATATTTGAATGAACAGAACGTTCCTTCCATTGCATTTGCAAAGTTGCAAATTTCAGCGTTGCACCGTTTGAAGGCTGTAATCTATCAAATTGGATGATGATATTATTTCAAGACATATGCTATAAATGTCTTCAAATGAAAGGCATTTCACTTCTAAAAATCTTGTATACACCAATCCTAAAAATATTTTTGTTCCAAAGAACTAACTTGTACGCTTTTTGAAGGAAATGAAGTGCCCCTGACCTTCAAGCACAATTTAAATACCAGCAAAATTCAGCTTTGCCCTGCAGACATGCATTTCAGTTCACCCAGCAGCATGTACTTACCTTACCCAGCAGCAAAACTCAGTTAATTTTTTCGCAGCAATCAACGCTCAGTTTCTATAAAATGAGAACTCTTAAAAATCCCAAGAAACAAACAAAACTCAACAAACAAGATTATCTTACCACAGCCTTATCGTCATATTTCTTCAATGAGTTCATAAACTCTAAATGCTGTTTTTCTTCTTCCAGTTTTGCAACATTTTGTTCACTGCCTTGCAGCTTCTGCTGTGTGGATGATAGCTCCTCTCTTAGCCAAGCATTTTCTTGACAAAGCCTTCTTACTTGAGCTCTGAGTTTTTGCTTCTCAGCCTCAACATGACTCAGATGACTACAAAGTGCCATCATCACCTTTGACAAAACAGAAATTGTATTTCAGTTATTTCAAGGCATGGCATATACAAACAAAAATTTATCCAAATGAAGTTTTATTAGCTCAATTATTAATAACTTACACGTTGAAAGAACAGTACTCGTTGACAAACTGTCTGGATCTCATAAGTACTAAATGCTGACAAGTTATTTTACTTTCAATTCAATGAGATTATTTCCATGCTATGTGCTTCCTTTCAGGTTTAAAAACGCCAGTTAAAGAATTACATAACCATATTGTAGTTATGAATTTGTCACTAGTGACTACTTGGTAAACACTACTAAACAGTTAATCTGAAAAGCCTTTCCTTGCTTTTGTTGCTCTGTCTTTCATGTACTAACATGTCTGGGATGTAGGGAAAATGTTTTTTTTTGCATTGTGTGGTTAGTTGTTCAGTGTATTAGTGGTCTGTAGTAGGCCTAGATTTCAAAACGACAAATAATCATCATACGTAAATTGTAGTCTATTCACAGTTAATGACACTGTGAGGGCGTTTTAAGATGAGTCTTCGCCATTATTGTTCAAAACTCTGTGACTGAAACATTTCAACATGTGAAAAATTAGAAATTGCCTATTACATGCTGTTGCCTTGAAAATATGAATTCAAATCTGAATTTCTGCCAAAGAACCAGTCTGCAGAGTTTGGCAGTTCTCGGCGAGATCTCGCGCGGGCAACAACAAAATATTTGGTGTGCTTGCGTGTGTATCTTATTTTCTCATTGTTTTCGTGATTAAAAATAGAAATAATTTCGTAAAAACAATAGAAATCACGCAAAATCAGCGTGCATAGAACAATCTTGAAACAAATCTCGTGCGTGCACATGACACACTCTGCAGACTGGCCAAAGAACTCATCAGAACATTTACTTCTTCAGGCCTTTCAATGCGAGCTGAGTGATAAAATGCACACACCCAGGCACATATCTCAAAATTACCAGAAGAGCAATCAATCGCTCGCCCAGATAATTATTTTCAATGCTGAAGAGCGAAATTTATTTTCAGAAAATGTTTTATTATGAGTAATATGCGGTTCCCAGTAATTAATGTATCTATTTTTATTGCCATTTTTAAGGTTTCAAAATGAAAGGAAACGACTTGAGACATGCGTTTTGGATAATCCTTAGTAATCCCTAATAATCCTTTACTTATCATAAATTTTAAATCAGCGATCATCGGTGGCCAGGTAAATTTAGATTCAGTTTTCATCAATCGTAGATCTAGATCATGCAGGTATAGTGCATTTCATTTGTTGTTGTAGGGCATCATCAGAAATGTTTCCCAATGAGCTCTGGAAAACGATTTTTTATCTAAAAATTTATCGGCAATCATCGGCGATGCTTCATCAGCAATGAAAGGCCTGCTTTTCACAAACTGTAATTCATTGCTGCTGGTATCTGTAACCATCGCTAATAAATTTTAATGAGTCACGATTTATAAAAACCAGGCCTTATAAAAGCATCACAATATACAAAAAACCAGGCCTTATAAAAGCATCACAATATACAAACAATGACAACAGCAAAATTTAATGAGTCACGATATATAAAAACCAGGCCTTATAAAAGCATCACAATATACAAACAATGACAACAGCAAAATTTAACGAGTCACGATATATAAAAACCAGGCCTTATAAAAGCATCACAATATACAAACAATGACAACAGCAAATTTGAACTCTTTAGGAAAGAATCAGAGAGCAAATAACTTCTATTTGATTTTCTTTTTTTCCCAAATGTATTTTATCAAGCTACAAAAAGTGTCTGCACATTATTGTTTACACCTACTTGATTATTAAGTTTTTTCTTGAAATTATAAACTTGTACGCCCAGCCTCATTGAGGTGTGCCAATGAATTGACTGAGGTGTGCCAATGAACACTTGCCTCAAATTTTGAACATGAAAGGTCTGCTTCTTCTTGTCTTGCTTTTGGTCAAACAAAAAGTCCAGACTGGAAAGTTTGTAAAGTGCACACCATAGGCAAATGAAATATATATTTTTGAAACAGTCCCTTACTTATTTCATTAAGCCATTGCCCGTGCATGACAAACCTTCCAGTCTGGAACAAAGTAATACAATATTTTCAAATGCATTGTGCAGTCACAGTAATCAAAATAAAACACAAATGGTACAGCAGTTAGCAACACTGGTTAAAATTTGTAATTTCTCAGCTACCTTAGCATTATTAATTTCACAATAATAAGTTTTAAAAACATCCTAGCACCACTAGTGTGAACGGTTGTCCTAATATAAACAAAAGCAAGGCATCCTTTAAGCAGTACTGTCTGAATCAGTTGAAAGCAGTACCTCCCCCTCCCCCCCCCCCAATAATCTCAAGAATTGTTGTAATATTATTCTGAGAACAATAATCCCCCTAACAATCTGGAACAGCTTCTGGTGGCACTGTTAAAGAATTACATGACAAATTTCAATTTTACAAAAATGCAAAAATTAAGCATGTGGGAAACACAGTAGGAATAAAACCTGATTTAAATTGGGTAATATTTTCCTGCTATGGTGTAAATACAGTGAAGAATGATTGAATACAATGTTCCCAGTAGGCAAAAATACATTATTTTGATCTTCTTTGCAAACACTATTAAAATGTATTGTTAAACCTATTGAAATATTTCCATGAAATCATGTGAAGAGATTCATTCTGTCTGATGAGCAAATTATTAAGAAACTGGAATATACTTCTTGAAAATTGAAATGAAGATTTTATTATTAATTAGATCATACAGTTTATCCTTAAAGTCAAAGGGTGTTCCAAGAATACACTAAAGGAAATCCAGTGAATCATTTGAATTAAAATTTAAAACAATTAATCCTCAATTAAAAACCCAAAAACTCAATTTCATGATTCATCCTGATGATCTGAACTGATCCTGGTAGTAAACAGGTGCTAAGGTAGTAAACAGGAAATCAAGGCACTATTTTAAATGCTGGTTACTTGGTGATCAAGTTGAAGAATCAAATGTCCCAGCAACAGAATTGCAAACAAACATCTTTCAACAACATTTCAGATTGAAATTTCATTCAAGAGTGATAATTGCGAGGCTAATGGAGAGATACTAATTTGAATAAAATCAACAAGGCAACTGGCATTTTAGCAGGAGGGTCAGGCTCAGGCCAATGACCTCATTAAAAATTATCAGCTCTGAGGTGGGGGCGAATTTGAGGGGGGGCTTAATTAAGGGGGGCTAAACTAATTTGAAGATTTACAGTATTCCAATCTGTTATCTTCTTTTTGTGGTGAATGCAATTTGTTAAAATTGAACGAGTATTGATCGTTCTTTTACTTGTACCCAATTCAGCATCTCTATCATTAATAAAAATATATCTAGCTCTTGCCTTGTTTATAGTGTATAGCCACTGACTACATAATAGGGGAAGCGAAATATACAAATAGATTTTGTTATGGCAAGTTGACATGGTGATGTTTAATTAAGATGCCCTCCTCCCTCCAATGTAACATGACAGCCTTTTCATTGATGTCATACAGTTGACACTACAGTACACTTTAAGGGCCACAAACATATTAATTTTGTTACTGAAAGCATCATTATGACATTTTGTGGAGAGGTCTTAGTGTTGTGACATTTCAAAAATACGATATGATGTATATTTTACAATACCATGTATATAATTTTAGATTTTGAAAATGTCAAGACCAAAACCTCCTCCCCAAAATGTCTTGTTTGCTCTAATATTCTGTGATGCTTTGTCCCAAGAAGGGCAAATAAGGTAAAAATTATGTTTTCGGTATGTAACAAAATCAATATGTTTGCAGTTCCTAAATTTAAATCATTGTGAAAATAGGAAAATAGTTTGCTAGCCTGCAAGTCCTGCATCAAATTAGAATTGGCTTCAAAGTTTTCTTCCACTTGACTTAGACTAGTAGTATCGATGTGTAAAATGTACCAATTTTTAGCGTCGCGAGAAGGGGCTAACCCCCTACCCAAACGTCATGAGACACTTGCCGTGTCAAGATCGATTTGTGAGTCATCCCTAAAGACTATCTAAATCAGCTTCAAATTCTTCATCGACATCGTATTTATCATGCACGCACGCTAAATTTTGAGTCCTTGTCAAAATAAAAAATTGACTAAAATGTTTTATACCTGTGCTTCACCAAGACCAAGTTCTATCTTCTCCAAAGATTTCTTTATAGTTGCTTTCTTCTGTTCACTCTCTTCTTTCTCGCCATCTGAAACTTGAGTTTGTTGCATCTTTGTCAATAAACTTGAGTGTTCGTTCTTCAGCGTTTCGAGTCCCCGTAAAACGTTTTTTGTGTTGGTAATAATCTCATCTTGACCAACTTTTCGAGTTTCATCCATGTTTTCGAGTTTTCTTTCGAATTAGTACACACAAGTCTGTGATGGAATTCAGATACTGACACAACTGCAAAAAGGTATCGAATTTTTCCTTCGGCAGGTCTTTTAGGCCCAGACAGTGATAAAAGCTGCAGTGGGCTGGTTATATCAATCCAAAAACTAACCAAAATAAAGCGAATTATGTTCGTAAACTAATAACGGTTAGCGTCAAAATCCATACGTTAGTATCAGCAATGCGTATCATGGTATTCACAGCCAGTTTCGTGACACTTCGCAGCAGTTAAATGGCAAGATGTAGGTGGGACTTTCTAACTTTCTTGGCACTTGGGATATTTAATTCAGCATTGAATGAAAACATAACGGCGTATTACCTTAAGTGCCATGTTCAGTAAGCTTCAATGAGAAATGTAACCGAGTCTTTTAGGGCCTGTCACGTGATGTTGTGAACTTCAGAGCAATGACATTTGAGTAATTGCATTTTGTTGTAACGTCATCACCAAAACAAAAGATTTTAAAGTTGAAAACATCAGGACAATGGACAGCAAGGCTTGGTTTGTTTACTAACCAGGAAGGAGACAAAATAAAGTTAACTTTAAATTTTGGACTTTTGGAGAAGTGTTTAAAGGCTTAAAACTGAAACACTCCCTATTTCAAAACGTAAGTAGCAGCTGCCACAAGCACAATGACGTGCTGTCTGGAAATTCTGCATGAAGTGGAGGAGGAGGAGGAGGAGGAGGAGGAGGAGGAGGAGGAGGAGGAAAAACGAAATTTAAACAAATAGGTAGACTTGCTCCAAGTCTGTCTCTTCAGTCAGTAAAACGAGTATATTAAAACCGTCTGCGGAGTCTCTTCAGTCAG
>JAYJMH010049082.1:0-13882 GCA_036873815.1 Phacellophora camtschatica | reverse complement strand
AAAGTGCTCAATACATATAAGTAGAGCGTAGTATACATAGAATAAGAAAAATCAAACAACTATATTCATCTCTACAATCCTGTTTCGTGATTGACTCACTCTTCAGGAGATCTCTTTGGCCCGTTTCAAAAAAGAAGCATTTTGTAAACAATACAAATGGTTTCATGGACTATAGCCGCTAATATATATCTAAATACATGGCTTCCAAATGTTTTCATAGTGATTCACTGATACCTAACTTAACTGATAAATACCCTAGTTTATAGAATTATTGGTGACTTATAAGGCGAGATATTCATCTTGGAATGTCAAATTTGCTTCTATTTCAAAACAGAAATTTGGCTGAACGGCTCCTAAAGAAATCAAGTAATCGCCGAGATCTCAGCAAAGAGGAATCACCGAGATCACAGCAAAGCAAAAGTCATTCCCCCCTTTTTTTTTTTAAAAAGGTGAAAGCGTGCACAAATTTGTTTTGAAATTAAAGATTTTAATTTTAACTTTGCACTGCGCAGGCGTTTTTGGACAAGAGCGCAAACATACGGATATGAGCGCAAATAGACAAGTGCTATACCTTTAAAACTCAAATTTATAGCATTCAATCAAATCAAAATAAACACAGCGAGCATACATTTGTGGTTTTGTTCATCGTGATTTGCTTGGTTGCGTTAACAGGTGTAAAAATATTCTTAAAGGTGAGAAAAATAGTCTTGTTATGTTCAAATTTGAATCATTCGTTTTATCGCGTGTCCCAGAAAAAACTTACATTGGTTTTTCTCACCTTTGAGAAATACCAAGAGTGATAATTGTATAACAAACCTAAATTTCTTAGTGTATTACACTATTATTGTTACATATTACAAATTATGATAATTATACGAATTATGATAATTATACAAATTATGATAATTATGATAATTATTCATTGGTATTTAACTTGTTTTTAATTATGCATGTATCTCAAATGTTATTCATACATTTATCTCAAATGATACCCTATACCCATACCCAATTTAATGTACTTTTGAATGTTTGTTACTGTTAATGTTATACAGTATCTTGTTATTTTTACAGATTTTAGTTATCGGCCCTAGCAAGAGAAGCCCTGCTTTCCTCTGGGAAAATAGTTTGCAGCATTTTTTTAATGTTGTATTTTTGCATATTATGAATAAAATTGAATTGTATTGAATTGAAGTACTTGAGTAAAAGCTCATTGTGATTACCAAAAAACCTAACATCTAACGAGCAATTTGAGACGTGATTTAAGGACGATTCAAGAGCATGAGCATATAGTCGATAGATTTTATAAACAAAAACAAAGCAGTTCGCCATTGTCGAGTTTCTGGGCCTTGCATCCTTTCTAAAACTGCACCTTTTTCAATTCTTGAGTGATCGGGGAAATTCTAGTCGCTGCCTTCTCCAGTAACATTGAAAGGTGTCATTGAATGCGAGTCGTTCTTATCAAAAGTGTCACAGTGAAGCAGTTCCTTCAAATCTGGAACTGGGCGAAATTAAAAAGAAAATGAATTTTTACATCTCAAGCAAACGGGAAAATTCTAATGTTTCTGTTGCTACATTTTCGATCCAATAAATGAGGTCTGAAATTGTCCGTTAGCTATCAGGCTGTCTTTCGCTAATAATAATAATTTTGTATACTCACGTTTGCATTAAAATTATAAAACAAAGGTTTTTTAGGATACATTTTTGGGACAGGTACAAAATCTGCTTTTGCTCTTTGTTTCACAAACATAAAATTATGAATTCATCATGCTACTCTGTTGAGAATTCTTGTTCATTTCATTCTCAATACTATTGTCACCTATAGTGTCTTCCTTTTGAAATTCACCAGTTTTACTGGACAATGATCGATCTTCACTTTCTCCCAACTCGCCACTCGCATCACTAAGTGTTCTGATTGGCTCAGTTTCTTCTTCGTCATCATCAAGTTCCATGTCAACTGATACAAGTGATCGATCTTCGTGTAATGTTTCCGACTCGTCAGCTTGGGTATCTTAAAATAAAAGAGAAAAATATATGCAGAATGATCAAAAATTGCGATTGGTAATGTTTACTAAATTCTTTTAAAGTTAATTACAGGAAAATAATAACTACTAATTAAGTGAACAAAATAAAGTATTGATTTTCCACTTGGAATCAACAGATAAACAATGTCCTAATTTAGATTTTGCACAAGGTAGAGATGAATGTATCACGATTCAAAGTAGAAATGAATGAAACTATGAATGGATCATAAATCGCGTATACCATCATGAATGGATCACCATCTTGTATACCATCAGCTGATTCTCTTGACGCTTTTGAAACAAGTAAACTCATAAAGCGTGGATCTAGATTGAAGTTACTTTATACAACTCTGATGAAAGAATTAGAGTGGTACGCCCTGAATGGATAATCGCCCTGAATGACAACATACTTTATTTTCATACCTTGAGCTTCAGTATGAGCAGGTTCATTTATCCTTGAATCTGATTCGGCCTTTTCGTCTTTTTCAATTTCTTCTTGCGAATTCTCCTTTGACACAACCACGTCAGTGGAGCCTACATAAAGACATTGATTTTACGAGAGAAAAGTAGGAGAATTTGGTATTTGATCCGCCAATGAAATGGCTTACATTTTGAAATAAACCAATCCCATGGCAATTGTATGGATAGAAAGTAGGATAGTGGAGAGATAACAACAGATCCCTTCTCGAGACATGACAAATAACAATTGTACATTTCGTTCTTTGAAAGTTTTACAAGGGTTATTTGTTCTCTGAAAAATATCCCCAGGAACAAAGTTGCCATGCCTGCAAACATTATACTATTTGAAGAACGCATAGTATTTGCCACTTACCTTAGAATGGCCCGTGTCCATTAACATGGGTAAAAATAAAAACGGACATAAATTTATCTTTCTGGCAGCGGATCAGTGGATCGGACTCAGTTCCATGAAAAATTTCAAAATTTCACCAAAGAGCAGTCACTATAAAATGGTGTTGCTGTTGCAGCCCATTTTGACATATTCTGGTTTGGTGTTTTCATTTAAATTGTGCGTTTTTACATTTATCCATTTTTCATCGCTTTGAATCTATCATTTGTGTACGTTTCTGTTTTTATCAAGATTAATGGAAACGGGGCCTTATGATCGAGCACCCATCATCAGCTGGCAAGACCTGATGCACCATTCGTCACCAACTTAGACATAAATTAGCGCAAATACTATTGTACAAAAATAAAATAAAGGAATAAATCATATCTTCTATATTACCTTCATGTAAATCATCTTCCTCCTTGTCTTGGCCGTTCAAAGATTGCTCCTCCACAGTCACCTTACCAATATTTTCAGGGACTGCCGATTCTGCCTCCATAGAGGTTACTTTTTCTTCTCCTTTCTCGTCAATAATATCCTGACTGAGCAGCGACGCATCGCTCATAACTGGAGTGATTTGAGGCTTTTGCTGCACTTCGAGGACAGCACGAACCGGGGGTTTCAGCAACTGCGAATTCATGCCTGTGCGATCGAAGAAAATCGAGTAAGCATTAACATATACCCATTCGCAACGGCATAAAGTTTATTTAACTAGTAACTTTTATCTTTAACATAAGCTTCAAACATTTGACTGTCTAATCAAAACTGTTTTTTCCTAAACCGAATCGAGTGACATAAATACATTGAGGCATTTCTTGAGTGGGACCAAAATTGTTTTAGGTAGCTAAAATCGTGTAAATTGCACGCTCTATTTTTAAAGATTTTGGAAAAAATATATATGTGGATTAATGTAAATGTCTTGGATCGAATCAGTTTATTGGGACTAACACAAAAACGTTAGTCTATAACTATAGTCTATAATTATACATAAACGTTAGTCTATATGTTTATAAACCAAGACAGATTAATTTTTAAATATTTATTTGAAATTACACCACATTTTACGAACTGCAATAATGCATCCTCCTGCCAAATAACAAAAACCAAGTAAAATTCAATTCAATTAAAGCTTCAATGGATTCGCACCTGAACCTGCGAGAACAAACTTGCTTTTTAAATGGTTGAAAAGTGTAGTAGCCTTCATTGAAACCTTGTGACTCCCTTTGTAATTACGCACCTAAGAAAGAAAATAAACAAAACATTTATTAATACGCTCCTCATTTTCAGAGCCCTCCTTCGCCGAAATCGAACTTTTCCCTTCTAATCATAAATAGAAATTATAAAAATCCTCCCCCGCAGCGGTAAAATTCTCCTCCTCCGCAGACTAAAACAACTATTTTTTTACAACAAAATAAAAGTATCCGCATTGCTCATAGTATTATAACAATATGATCAGAAGAATATAATTGTTAACCCTTTCACCCCCTGATTCATCTCCAATTAACAGGTAAATCATATCTGAGTTGCTATTTTACAGGGGGTAGGCTACAGGGGGTAGGTATAGCAGTAGCAGTAGGAAATCAATTTTCATTTCACGTTTTCACCCCCTGATTCATCTCCAATTAACAGGTAAATCATATCTGAGTTGCTATTTTACAGGGGGTAGGTATAGCAGTAGCAAATCAATTTTCATTCCACGTTTTCACCCCCGGACTTATTTCCAATTCAGGTAAATCCTATATTATATTCTATTTGGCCGGAGTTATATCACTGGCAAATTAAATCAATTTTTATTCAACCTTTCACACGCGGATTTATCTCTAATTAACCCTTCCACGCCCAGAATTATTTCTGCTAAACAGGCAAATCTTATTCAACTTTTAATTTGACGGGGGTCGCAGATCCAAACCAACTTCATTTATATGATATACCATACATTGAAACATCTGAAATTAGTATACAGTTCAGCCCGCAATTACCTCCTGAAAATATGACGTTTTACCTTGTTTGTCAATGAGACATATGGCCCGTCCCGGGGTGAAAGGGTTAACAGGAAAATCTTATTAAAATTTTCATGTTCAAGGAGGCAGCACAAACAAAACCAAATAAATTCAAGAACCTTATAAGTGAATTAAGAAATTCTCTAATTAACTGCTAGTTGGCCAGAAATCAGCTAAAAATGTTCGAATGCAGTACAGCAAAAGCCCGCATATAAGAAACGCACTTTTAAGAACCTCCAGGCTTATTTTTTAGAGAGAACAATAGATAAAACAATAGCCTATTGTTTACGAAACAATATCCGGGATGAAAAATCTGGTTTCTTATGTGCGGGTTTTTAGTGTATTAGAACCCGCCACTGAGATGATTTTTCAGCAAAAATTTACAAGTTTTTTTGAAAATTGGTTGAACGTGTCGATTTGAAAGATGGAAATTATTTCAGATAATAGAGGAGTATTGGTTACGACCATTGTATCACACTATTGACAGCATACATCAGCCCAACTATAGATACCTTGCAAAATAATAAGAAACCAGACCAACTGGTTTTCGAGACCGGTTTTTTAATGGCGGATTCCTACTGTCAGCAAGATAAAAAAGTGATAATTTAAAAAAAATAAAAACCATTTCATTCGAGGCATAAAAAGACATGAAGATTTTTATAAGAACAAAAAATGGTAAGAAGCCTCATAGATATTTTTCAGTCACTGAGACTCGACATCCATACGACAAAATGCTAGTTGAGAATTGGAAATTTACTGTTCTGCGGTAGAAGCTCCGGCAAGGGGGCAATGGGGGGTGGACGGTTGCCCCAAATATTCTCCAGGATCAGTTTTTAGATTCGTCTAGATTCGAAGAGAAATTTAGAAGGGGGAGGTAAGGTTCTACAGTTTGTTCCATTCATATTTTTTGGATAAATGTTTTGTTATTCATAGACATTTTCAAAGTATTTGAAAACACAGAACCTTCACACTGAAATATACTATGTTTGATATTGAAATTTTGCACGAAAAGTACTCTTCTAGCCTCGAAGTGTTTTTACTTCTGTATTTCCATACGAGGGAATGAGAATATTTCGGGAACTTTTGCTTGGAATCACCCTGTTGAAGTAACGCACTATTGCAGACGAACGACTTGATATTTTAAAGTCGAATTTAACATAATCAAACGGAGAGAAAATCAAGAAGTAAGAAATGAAATAAAACAACGGAATTTTGAATGTTCAAAAATTATGCGTATTCTTTTATTGACAATTTGGCCTATTAAAAATAGTGCGCGTGGCAGAAAAATGAAAAATAATATAAATTTTTACACATTAATGCAGAAATTTGTGTTTTTTATATATATACTTTTAATATTATTTACCCTATAGTATTAATAAATTTACACACTAAAACCGACAACCAAAGGTGAACAAACCTTTTTCAGCGTTTGAACGATATTTCGACTGTGTTTGATAACTTCTGTAGTTATTTGTAATTCTGAAATTTCCTGCATAATTTTCAAGCATTGGCTTGGCTCCTGGAAAATTAAAATTAAAATAAAAATAAAAATATACTTATTATCTTTGACATGTATACCTTTTACAAACATTAAATAATTTTGGGTCCATACCCCCGGGTAAACATTGAATCATATCTTGCATGCGTCTACCATTTACGAACATTAAGTAATTTTGTGTCTGTAAACATTGAGTCAGTACATAGCATGCGATGAAGTTAGTTTATTTCAGGGAAGAATCAGACATAAAATACGACATGGTCTTACTGGGTTTGCGAGTGACAATGATAGCTTCAGCCTCTCATTCAACTCTTCGAGCCTCTCTTGGGTGGTGATTTCTGTGAAAATACAAACAGAAGCATTTCTCGAAAAATCATGGGTAATAATCCAATCATCAATCTAAAAATAGCCTACATGAACATAATTATAAAAAACAGAAAAAATAAAAAAACATAAACACAAACAAAGTTTAAACAAGAAAACTGAGTGTTTGAAATGTGCCACAACTTTTCGGCCTGCAAAAATACCTCCAGGTTTTTTCGATAGAACCTCAAAACTTTCTTCGATCTTTTCCTGCGTCTCCCCGCGTTTTTCTGCGTTACCATTCAATTCACGCATCCGTCCCCGCTCCTCTCCCGAATCTAAAATTCATATAAGTAAAGCGTTAATTAGTACAAAGCAGGCTTTCTTTCGCCCAAGTACGCGAGAACACGAGCTTAGCTCGCAGGAAAAGACAAGAATTAAGATTATTAACAATAAATGTTTCTTCAGGCACCCTCGGAAAACACGCAGTTACGCCTTAAAGATGACTAAAAATAAGGTCCAAGATTTTATACTCACGCCAGATGTTGTACAACACAGAATATAAAAAGAGAACAAAAAGAACAAAATGAGTGCCGGGTGACCCAAAAAAGAGTTTTCGTCTTTAATAGGTTATGTAAAGTCAGGGGATGGATTGAAGCGATTCAAACATTGTTTCAAAGCTGAAACACTTACATAGATATTTCCCATTTTTCGGAATTTTTCAGATATTTAAAATAGATATGGGATGTGTGGATTTTATTAACAGAGAGGATTTTAACCACGAGGCCCCATGTGGCAATGAGAAAACTCTTTCATTTTTTACTTGTAAACATAATATAAATATGGTCAATGAACGTGGAGAAGTCCCAAGTATCAGAAAAAGCAACATTTATATTTCCAAGGCAGCAAAACATTAGCTTGTCTTAGGTTCAAGTGCTTAAAAATTAAGATGGCTGCAATATGACCATGTTTTGTTGCTCTTTCGTGCATTTTACAATTGCCTCATTTCATGAAATCCATACGTATTTTACATATCCAAAAAATCCCCCAAAAAGAACTATGTATATATATATCTAAATTAATGATATATAAGTAGCTCTCGAGCATATAAAATTGGAAATTGGGAATATTGCGTTTAAATATACCAAACTCACATTTTGGCCACAAAGGGGGGCTAATTAAAAAGGGGGCTAATTAAAAAGGGGGCTGATTAAAAATGGGGCTAATTAGAAAGCGGGATTAATAGAGGGAGGGGGTTAAATATAGCTTTTACGGTATATTTACCCAAGATTAATTTTCCCTAGATTCGAAATATCAATAGAGAGAGGGTTAAATATAGCTTTTACGGTTTATATATTTACCCTAGATTAATTACAATCGTCGTAGTTATTGCTATACTATGACTGATAACAATACAGAAGAACTGGATTTTCCGCCTCGTAACCGTAATTCATAATTCGAACGATGGCAAATTCCAACTTCAACCAAAGAACTCTTAAATAGTCTCGTTTTAATGATCCCCAAAAAGTTGGGGATTTCAATTTAATAATGTGTGCTCTAATATTACCAGCCTATATCCACCTATATCAATTTATCAACAATATATCCAATCCATATATATCTATGCATCTTTATTTTCGCTGTTAAATTGTTACTGTTGAATTGATGATTTATTATAAATTTCAGTTTGCGGCCCAGATTTGTTAAGCTCCGATTTTTCTAGGTCCCATATTTTGCCTGCTTTTCCATATATATATAATATATATTGTATTAAAAAGAATCAACGGAAATAGAAGTGGCCAGTGTCGCATCTATAAATAGGTAGCCAATAAAACGGAACAGCTCCTTTGTCATGAGACCTTATATGGGATTATTGGTTCAATTTCTATGCAACTGCATAAGAATTTAAAGTTATTTTTAGACAAGCTGGATTTACGTCCGTTCATTCTCTTTAGTCACCGTGCGTTCTGTGAATAAAATAGAATTGAACTTACCCTGTGACTCCTGAGCCAATCTTTCATAAGCTAGGCTTGCTTCTTCTTCTCTTCTCAGTTTGTCGATTTCTTCTTCCGCCTTTTCTCTGGCTTTTTCTTCCTTCTTGTGTTTTCTATCTTCCCTATGAAGAAGAATAAATAGGATCATGAAAGTTCAAAAAAGAACCAACGAAAAAAAGAAGATTCTGAAAAGGAGAAAATGAAATAAATACAGAAAAAGAAGTTGAACTGAAAAAGATGGAGAAGAAGAAAATGAAGAAAAAGAAGAAGTAAATGCATACAAAAAGATTTCTCTTATGTCTTTGGTAGCCAATCAAGTCAACAAAATGCTGTTAATGGTTTCTACAGGTTTCAACTTACAGTTTGAGACCATTTTTGCTAACACCGGACAAGAAACAGCAGAGTTATACCCGATGGCAATCAAAAGTTAGGGTATCGTAAACACCATGGATGACCATTTTGGCCTAATTGCGTTATAAGCGTAGAAATGATCATTTAAACATGACAGATAAACTTTTCATTTCTATTTCAATAAACAATTGTCTGTTATTATATGCGGGTTTTTACTGTAGTGCTTTGAAACACACTCAGAAAGAAATCCGAAAAATGAAAATTAAACGCTTATTTATGGATGCAGCCACTATGAAGTGCTTTCTGTTTTTACAGCATTTTCAACAAACATTTACCAAAATGAAACAGCAAATTTAGTTTTCAAAAAATTTAGTCATGGACAACTGATTTTTAAGATTCGTTTTGGAATCATTGTTCAGGAGTATTTTCAAAAACAAAGTAGGGATCTTAAGCAATGACAACGGCAACGTCGAAAAGAACCTAGTATCCTTTTGTATTACCAAAAGATAGACTGTGCAAAGCGTGCAAACGTAAATCCACAAGGAGATCCTGAAGTTGTCTTTCAGAATCTACATCGTCACAACCGTATGTTTTTAGTTTCCAACACAACGTAATTTTAGTTTCCAACACAACCAAAAGTGTGGCCATTTCCAAAATTCTGAAATAGATTGACCTTATTAATGTTGGAAAAGTAAGAAAAATGGCCCCCCAAGCAAATGGGGAATGGGATGATTTATTTGGCAATATAACATGACGTTTCGTGACGTTGCCGTCACAGCTGCTTAAGCTCATTAGTATGTTGTCTGGAACATCGCCGTAATTAAAAAAACAAACAACACGATCTTTTAAGAGCGTAGGCCAAAATTAAAACCTCTGGTTTTGAGTGGGAGGCAAATTCCAACTTTAAATGTTACTTTCTCAATTCTCAAAGATTAATACCAACAAACAAGATTTTTATTTTAAGTTGAATAAGGAGGATTACCTAAAAAATAATTGTTGACGGATTTGAGCAATATTCTCAGCACTAGCCTTAATCAAGTCTGTTACCATATTCTTGGGACACCCGGTATATATAAATAAAAATGAAAGAAGAATAAAAAGAAAAGAAGAGCAACGTATCTCACTTACTTGTCCTTTCCACTTTTCTGGTCTTTACTTTTTCTCCTTTCTTCTCGTTTCTTCGTTCTTTCTTCGATTTTCAGTTTTCTTTCTTCGTCTCTTATTCGTTCTTTTTCGTGTTTCTCTTGCAAGATTTCCCTCAACTTTTCTTCCAGAACCTTCTTCTGCTCCTCCGCCTTCTTCTCCGCTTCGTCCTTCTTCCGTTCTTCTTCTGAAGACTAAGATAAAAATAGAGTTATCACAGTAGTCGTAGTTATGCAAAGCTATGCTACGACTCATAAAAAGGAAAATTTTCACAATACAAAAACAATTCTTTTTTACGAAAACAATAGCAATGGGATATTCGAATTTCGATAGAAGAAGGCTTAAAGCATTGTTTCAATCCATCGCAAAAAATTGAAATAGCAAATTCAAAAATGTATGCTCCAGAAGTTTTATGCTCCAGAATTTTTATGCTCCAGAATAATATTATGCTTCAAAATGCCAGGCCCTCCCACTCACCCTCTGCGAGCATGACGTTTTAATGCTGTTTGACGAGCCATTTGATACTTTCCGGGGGTAAACGGGGGGTAAATCTTAGCTTTTATTTCCAATGGATAGCAAACCAACTCAAATTGAAAGCTAAGCATATTTAAAAATCTTGAAAATATGACGTTCTGCGTTGTTTCTCAACTAACCATGCTCTACACTTAACTAGTTATAACACTTACCCACTAGTCCCGAGAGTAAGTGTTAAAAAAAAGTAATATTACGTACACTTTCACTTGTTTCTTCTTTCTTTGCAATTTTCTTTCTTTTAGGCCCTTTCACATCTTTCTTTTGTTTGGAATCACTGACAGAAGACCGTCGTTTCTTGGCAGGGGGTTCTACATCCTGCAAAAAGGTAGAAGAAATGGTATGTGATTGAATTATGCTATTTAATTTAACATTTAACTTGCAATCCTCCAAATAGAAATCACTCCAAAAAGTAACTTTTAACAGGGAATACACATATAAACGTAGTAACAGGGGCGTACACATATTAACTTAACTCCCATACAAATCATTGAAAAAGTAAACTTTAACAGGATAAACATTGCTTAACTCATTACTCCCAGAAAGTAATCACAATTCAAATACGAATCGCTGGATATGTCAAGAAGTTTTACAGTAGAAGCTTTACATCAACACAAACCCCCTAAAAATTAATTTAACTCCCATACAAATCATTGAAAAAGTAAACTTTAACAGGACAATACACATAAAAGTGAAATGGCTGTGCTTTACTCATTACTCCCTGAAGGTAATCACAACTCCAATACGAATCGCTTGATATGTTAAGATTAGCAGGGGGAGAACACATACAAACACAGTAGAAGCTTTACATCAACACAAACACTCTCAAAATTAATTTAACTCCCATACAAATCATTGAAAAAGTAAACTTAAACAGGACAATACACATATAAGTGAAATGGCTTTGCTTTACTCATTACTCCCTGAAGGTAATCACAACTCCAATACGAATTGCTTGATATGTTAAGATTAGAAGGGGGAGAACACATACAAACACAGTAGAAGCTTTGCTTTAACACAAACCCCCATACACACATACGCCCATACTCCAATACGCATTTACGAGAACAACAACCTTTGAGAACCACGTTATTTTGAGGAGTGTTACAATACGGATTTTGAGGAGTGTTACAAAATATGTCCCTGTACAATCCTTTGCGAAATCAATCCTTGGGAGGAGGATCAACAACATCTAAAATACATTTGGAATTCATGTCCCAAACGAATAAGGTGTGGCCGAACCTTTATTTGGAAACATGTGACCCTTACATTACTTAAATAAGAACAAATATACACTAAGGGTAACAAGATATGTCGTCACAAAATTAGGTATTTAGTAGCCTCTTTTCCAAAATTGCTGTCAATCATGCCTTTATTTTGCAAGTTTCTTATTTCATTAGGGATTATAGTTATAGCCGAGTTTTGATACAGATGATTTTTACCACATGGAACTTGTCACTAGTCTCTTCTCATAACCTCTCGCCAACAATAACTTTGTGTGTCAATCACACATTTCAACCATCACATAAGAAAGGATTGGGTTGTTTCTATTATGCAGGTTTTTACTGTACTCTCAATAAGCTGTGCAGGTTTTCACTGTATCTGTACATTACTGTGCAGGTTTTAATGGTACAGGTTTTTACTGTACTTTGATACTGTACTTTGGTTTTCTATAATGATACAGGTTTTTCATAGCGATTAGCAATCGAAGGTCTCGAATAGAAATTCCCCCTTCCCCTTACTATTAAATCTCCAGGTCATAGAGATTGCAATGAGAGATTGCAATGCAGGATTTTTATTTTTCAAGTGTGGTTTGAATTACACTTCAAGTTGTTTTGAAACACCCAGACAGCTAGATAGATGACCTGAAAGAGTTCACCCCCACTCTTAAAACCTGCATTGAAAAATTATAAACTATCTAAGAACAGTTTGTATTGCTTTATTTATTTGGTTTTATTAAAACCCTCCCCCCTGCTATTGAATTTTTTTTCAATCCCCTTCTTTTATTACAACCCCAGAGTAAGGTTTTAAATGTAAATTTACCTCTTCCGAATCAGATGACTTCTCACTTGCTGGTTCCTACAAAAAAAAATTAAACAATTTATTAAATTGCATTTGCAAATACAGTTTCTTGGACAAGGAATTTAGAAGAATTTGATCGGTTGTTCATCGGTCCTTGAAAGCCAAATTTTTCGAAGCGGTATTGGACCGGTAATGTAATTTCGAAGAGGGTAATGTTAAATTTAACTGAAATTAGGTAAATCCCGTTTTTAGTAATCATTTTCCTTCGAAGGCGGTTTTAATGACCCTTTTCCTATAGTAGGCGGTAAAAATAGTAGGCGGTAAAAATACTGCAGAAAAATGCCGGATAGATTGACCTGTCTTTAGAGATATCATTCAAACTTCTGAGTTAATTCTACGGCACCTAAATAACATAAATAAAAATAACGTATTTCTTTAGAATTATATAATATTTCTATATAATAATATTACTTTAATAATAAATATTAAATGTCTGATAAATATTAGAAATTATCAGAAACTATATTTTTTAGTTGATAAATATATACATACACACATACGTTTCTATTTATTCTTTTTATACACTTTCATATCGTCACATTCAAAAATTGTAAACATTTTGCTATATCTTACGTAATTGCTTACTTAAACCTATTCGATATTGTTAAAAATATATATATATATATATACATATGCTCATATGAACAGTCATGATTAGTTTTATTTAATACAATAATATAGCGGCCCAAGCTAGACAGCCTCCGGTCTTTCTTGGGTTATATAGAATACGATTCTATAATACGATATAACCTACAATTATAATGTATTCTTGATAATTGAATAAATTGATTTGATAATACACATGGACATAAGGTCAAATCTAAAAGGTAAAATCAATACCATATCTGAATGCTCCTCCGGCGCATCAATTTGCAGCTTTTCTTCATCGCTTTCTGAGTTTTCATCTGACGAATCGTCGATCACTTTCTTTGATTTTTTAGTAATATTCTGCTAGAAATCATAAAACAAACAATATCACAAAAATATACAATACTATTCATGCAGAATATATACAATGTCGTACACATCATACTAATATTATTACAATTATATCATATTCAATAATATTAAGCATATCATTTCAAAAAGATATCCGATCCGCTTTCAAGATG
>JAYJMH010049071.1:0-13883 GCA_036873815.1 Phacellophora camtschatica | reverse complement strand
CTTCGACTGCACCTCGTGCAACCGAAGTTTTGTTACGATTTTCGGAGACCAAAATTTTGCGTTGATGCCTCTTTAAGTTTGATATTTACTGCTAAGAAAAATGATCAATGAGTTATTAGAACATTGAAATTAGTAAAAAATAAAGGAAGCATTATTAAACTGAAAAAAAATAAAAGATTTAAACGAAAAAATTCTTAATTAAAAATACTTTTAAATTTGTATGTACAAAGAAATAATTGACAATTTTTTATTATATTTTTTAATATACCATAATAATTCGATTAAGCCCCCCGGGGGGAGGGGGGCTTATTCAAAACTCGACCTTGGGTAGGGGGGCTTATTCGAGAGGGGGCTTATTCAAAAGTCAGCTTCCCCGAGAGTATTATCTAAAAAAAAGTAAGAGTATTATCTAAACAAGATGCAAAGTATTATCTTATATGGGTATGGTCGTACGAAAAAGAATTCTGGAAAGTTTGTAATCAATGTGTTGTCTTTTTTACTGAATCTGACTGAATATCAGAGGGGTTCTTATTCGATTTTTGTTTTGACAAATTAGGGGGGGGGCTTATTCGAGAGGGGCTTATTAAAAAAATCACCTTCAAGAGGGGGCTTATTCGAGAGGGGGGCTTAATCGAATTATTACGGTAAGTATATCAATTTGTGCGTAGTCTAGCATTTATATCCACTAATCTGCTACGAATAATTTTCAAATCATAATTGATTCACGGTGTCCAACGTTCCGCCCGTTTTATTCCGCGTTTTAGTAAAAAGATTGACAAATGTTGTTGATTATCTTGAGCTTGGCCAATCCAGAAAAGGCTGCAAATGGCGGCAAAAGCAAATCATTTTTCAAGTTTCTCAGTTTACCAAATAAACTAACATTGCTTCGCTCAAGCCGGTCCGAAGTCTAAGAATGGATCCATATTTAAATGGTAGCAAAGAAAATCCAACGATAGAAATAAATTTACTAAAGGAACTCAAGGAGGTGAATGGCAATCTTCGCGCTTTGAATAAACTCATGTTGGGCCTAGACAAAAAGTTGGATACTATTGAAAACAACACTCGAGATGACATCAAGCAAATGACCTGGTTCAAAAAGAGAAACGATTCAGTTGATGTTTACGTGAGAGTCAGTGTCGTTAGCGTAGGAGAGATCGACACAATTCAACAACAGTTCAGTTGCGAATTTTATTTGACCTTGCGTTGGGAAGAACCAAATTTACAAAATTTAGTTGAGCGTGGTAGTGAAAATAAAATTGATTGGAGTGACCAATGGGAACCTGGTATCTATTTCGTTGATCTCGTTCAAATAGAAAAATACGAAAGAAATGAAAATTTATGTAGACCTCGGACGGTGAGAAGTTCATTATCAACTAAATTTACAGTTTGTCTTGTGTCATATTAATAACATTTCATTTCAGTAAAATGAATCTTAAAATAAACCTACCTCTACCAGTCAAATAAGAATCTAAATCCAATCCTGAAATATCATGCATTTTCTGCCATTGCAACCACAACACAACGGCTAAACTTAATGACTGAATAACTTTGTTTTTGGAACATTAGTCTTTTCTTTTAATTTTACTTGTGTTTATTTACCAGGCAGGCTCTGTAAACTTTCAGTACACAGGAACAGGCACAGGTGGAAATATGTTCTAAATTTGTTTGCGCAGAAATTTATTCTGGAAATTAACAACTTTGTTGTTGTTCATTAGTCAAACCTTTGCATAGTTTGCTTAATAACATGCCCCAGAACCAAATATGCGCAGACGCACCAGACTGGAAAATTTTCTATGCGCATAGAAGTTCAATTTGAAGTTCAAGTGCACATTTTGTAAATTGCAAGTGTGCAAAACTGAGTTGTATTGTTTTATTCAATTGTGCTAATGTTTTAATTAATAGCCATATTGTTTAGTAAGTGCACACTTGAATTCAAAGCATGCAAAAACTTGTGTGTAGTTAGCAGTCTTTCCAGTCTTACAGAAGCAGCTAAGTATAACTGAATGAATAGCTAGGGGAGGGGGCTCCTGTGGGGTCAAGCATGGGGCATAATTTTTTTACCAAGTTGACCAAAAAAATTTGGGCACACCAAAGTTTTCAGTCTGGTTTATTTATAATTTTCCAACTTTCTGTTTTATTTTTAAGTTGGAACTTTGTTGTTTGGTATCAACTTTAAATTACACACAATTAAAAATAAAAATAACTGAGCTGTTTATTTTTTACAGGAAGGCCAGTCACCTGAAGTTGTCTTTTACTACCATATTCGAGGTACATTTAAAGAGGTTTTAGATGTTACTCATTTTCCTTTTGACTATCAACCTCTAACTCTCACTTTGACAACAAGTTGGACATGGGAATATGTCAGTCTACGAAAAGACTATGAAAGAGAAGACAATATTCGAACATGGAACTTCACTGGAAAAAATGAATGGAAACTAGAACCACATGTTTTGACAGAAAGCACATTCACATGCAGAGAGCCAGCAGCATCAGATAACATCTTCCCTATCTACCAAATCAAAATGCATGCATTAAGAAAGTATGGCTACTTCATATACAATGTGGCACTGATCATGGATTTTCTTTCAGCTTTATCATTTACTGCATATACTGTAGATGCCAGCAGTCCAGGAGAACGCATCCAAATCTCATTGACACTGCTTCTTACCTCAGTTGCATTAAAATTTGTAGTTAATGCTTTTGTGCCACAAGTTCCTTATCCAACTATTCTTGACAAATTCATACTTTGCTGTATGTTTTTTCAATTCCTAGTTGCAGTTGAAAATGCTACCGCTGCTATTTTACATACCAGGTACCCAATATACCTTTCTATGTTTGAGTGGATAAGTTTCTTTGGCCTTTTGTCCATTTTTCTATTGATGCATCTTGTGTTTGGATTTTTTTGGTGGAAGTACACATCAAGTTCAAAAAAGCTACGTCAAAAGCACGAAAAGGAATACATCAGATGCAGACAGGCAGTGAAAGATATAAAAGAAGAGATTTCAAAAAGAAATCAGTCTTTAAAAGAAGAGATTTCAAAAACCCCACAGTCTACACCACCTTCCTACATGGCCATTGATATTGAGTCTGATGAAACAACAGCCTTAAACATCACAAGATCAAAGTTAGAAGGTTTCAAACGGAAATTTAAGTGGAAAGTGAAACACAGAGACAAAGGAAAGAAAATGAAATCTAGTGCTGTGCAATATAGGATATAACTTGGCATTCAATTTCTATTTCACTTCTTTTTAGAAAAAACTAATTTTGACATTAAGACAATTTTTCACACCAAGTATTATATGGACAAAGGGTATTTATTCTGGATAATAAAATAGTAACTGGAAAGAGGTAAGGCTGTGTGCATTATCAAATGTGTAAACAGTAAATGCCTTTTAGTTTGTATCCATTTTTATTCAAGACAACATTGTTTTATAATATTTGTATATTTTAAATATTTATTAATACTTAATTAATCTTTTTATTCATTCATTGATTTGGTTGAATTTGTGACTAATTTGAATCACACTTGAACCTGTTATCAAAACCATGTATATACTTCTGCATTTTCTCCATAATCGCTAAATTTAATTAAATTCTCATATTTTTGCCGTTGAATTTTTACTGTTGAATTTGCTTTTTGCGTTTTATTATAAATTATAGTTTGCAGCCCAGTTTGCAAAAACATTTCTAACTCTACTCAGCTCAAAGTTATTTTATTTTAAGTATATTTCATTCCAATTTATGAAGCAAGGGGGAAATCTTTTGACCAATCAGAACATTCGTTTACATTTTCCACAAGGGCCAATGGAATTGCTTGATTTTCCTCACATGATGTGCCAATTATGGAAAATACTCTCCGTATTTCAGCCGGGGGGGGGGGGACAATGGAAATGTTTGAAATTTCCAAAATATTTTTGGTAACTATGAAACAGCATAGATTTTGCTAATATCTACTGGGGAGCTAAGCATTGCTGACTGTGAATGCATCGAAATCATCGTTTGCTTTTTGATGGATCAGGCAGCTGCTGATCAATTTCGAAAAATAACAGGAGAAAGCGTGTGTTTTGCTCTGGAATTTCTTGAAAAACAAAGATGATAAATAAGAAAATGGCTTGTAAAAACCGGGGTAAAAACTAAAACGAATAAGTAACAAAACATTTGCATAATAAAAGTGCGGACATCCAGGGGCATCGTTTTGTTTGAATTCCGTGAGAACATATTTCTAAAAATCAGAATTAATCCAAGAAAAAAAGATGCTGAAAGCAACGCTTAGGCTTAAAAGACAGCGCTATAATTTTAGGTAGTATATGCGTCATTTTTCTTAAAATTTGAGCATTTTCAGAGATTTTTTTCTTCTCCATGAAAGGAATTTTTAACTCAAATACAAATGAAGAATGGTAGACTAGATAGTCCATGTAATTTCTTAGTAAAATTTGTAAACCATTGTCTCAGAGATGAAATTATTTTGAACTAAAAAATTTTCTCACCTGAAATAATCTTGTTGTCTTTTTTCATCTTTCTCTTTGATTTCCGTCAATTCAACTCACGTTTTTACAAAATAAGCATATTCTAATGAAAATGTATGTTGTATGTATGTATGTATAATTCCACCACTAAATTAAAGTTAATAATCAAAAATCTAAATTAAACGATAAAAGTATTGATGCGGCATAAATTTGCGAGTTGGCATAAATTTACGCAAAATTGTACCAAGGGTATTTGTTTTCTAAATAAAATAGCTCTGGGTACGAGGTTATGTTTCAGAAAAATAAATTTTGGAGCCATTTTGTTCTTTTATATTATCTAAAGTAAAAGATCCTGAAAGCTGCGAAGAAGCTTACAAACTTGGCCACACATCCACTGGCACAATGCAACTGACGCTTAAAAACGGATCTACGTTCATGGCATATTGTGATATGGATACAAATGGAGGTGGTTGGACTGTAATTCAGAGAAGGGTCTCCGCGGCTGTGCATTTTGAAAGAACATTTGCTGAATGTGTCCAAGGATTCGGGGATCTAAAAGGCAGCTTCTGGCTTGGACTGGAACTTATGGCACGCTTAACAGCAATAGGAAATATGGTGCTAAGAATTGAGCTGAGGGACGTATTCGGTGACAGAGGATACGCAGAATATACTCAATTTCAAGTGAATGACAATTATCAGGTTTTTCAATCAAATCAATTCAATTTGTTCAGTTATTAGTATAACTTAAATAAGATTTACTCTTTAGGCACCGGTTAAACTGTTGTTTGATAATTGAAAGCGCACAGCAAAAATACCCAAGCCCAGTTTCAAAATAAGGTTGCGGAGCGTCAGAACGTCTTCTCCCAGCATTCAGGCGCATATCAAATAGGGCGCATATACGAGGTAGTAGGGGTATTACCAAGACGTTGCAGAACCGGATACCAGCTTGCAGCATCATAGTGTAACAATATCTAATTAAAAAATCGAGACATGACGATAAAATCCTGCATGATGCAACTGGGGCCTGAAAAACCTATTCTTTACGCCATGAAATTAAGCCTACCCTCAATGCAGTATTACTAAACTAATATTCTGTTACGGGAAAAAAATCTTAAAGTGTATATAATTATTTTAGACAAACCCTCACACGATTGTAGACTCTTACCTATAACAATAACAGTGTTTACGGGTCTCTTATTGTTAAAGGTGACAGTCTACAATCGTTAAAAGTGACAAATTTAAAAGTTAAAATTAAAAAACGACAAATATAAAAGTGAAAAATTCAGAATTCATTTCTGCCATTACTGTCAAGACAAAAGTGAAAAATTCATTTCTGTCAAGACAATTCTAAATTGAAGATATTTTTCAGCAGGTAAGACTTCATTACAACACTGGCACCATTGGTAATACCTTTATAGATGTCAAGGGATTGGCCTTCACAGCTAAAGACAGTGGTTTCGATTGTATGAAGGTGTTTAATGGACCATGGTGGTACTTACCTGACTGTGACTGGCAAGGAAATTTAAACAGTGGGTTTCCGAAGTATAACATGGAAAGCTATAGCTTCATGACATGGTATAGCTGGAAAAATCAAGTGGGAACAATAAATTTCTCTGAGATGAAAGTAAGAAGTCTTAACTACAAACTTTAAAGATAATGTATTGGACAGAGGCTGGTGGTGAATTCGTTTAAAGTTTTTTGGGACACATAACACTGGTTTTAATTAATGTTAACTTAAAGTAGAGCAAGTAAAATGAACATAATAAAGTAAATAAATTTAAAGACCAATTAACTATTCACCTGCATCGTTAATACAACACCGGAATCAGCAGTAGTTGATTTTCCTGAAGGGAAAACAAGTTTTTAAGCTTATTTTGTCATCTATAATGCATCATATCAAAATTTTGTCTTGCGAATTAGCAAATTACTAAATTACCAAATTAATAAATCAAACTGAAAAATAGTTTAAATTGCAATTTCTTCTATTTTCAATATTCTAATTTTAGTAAAAACCACGGCAAACAATAAACTACTAAATATTTCCAATTGTGAGCTAAAAAATATTTCAAATTTTTCGTCTTTAAATATTCTAATGTCATTTAAAATGTAGCTTCAAATCAGCATACCTTCAGAGCGACTTTTTTTTGCGTAATAAAAATCGTTAAATTTAACTACTGCTAAATAAGATGGGCCTAATGTATTTTATTCGCATAATGTGATGTTTCTCATACTTGTGATGAACAACAATAACTTATGAAAACCAACAGCTAAAACTTCATAAATGTTGATCGATTTAAAAACAATTGTGCAAAAATAAAGCCTCCATGGCTTTAGCATGACAAGAGGCTACTCTTATTGTGTTATCAAGAGCTATCCAAAGGGATTAACATAAAGCTAGGTGGTCGTTATAGATCCTGTAACCGGCATGCATTGCCTCAAACAATCGTATCAACCCTTGAAATATATTGCTACCAAATCGACGCACGCGTATAGCCGTAATTTCGAAATCAAATTGCTGAAAGCGGGTCTGTTGCATCTCTCTTTCAACAGAAGCACCTTTACACTTTAAAACAAAATTATTGCAGTTACCTTTGCCAGTTGCAGACAAATGTTTCGCCTTGCTTCCCCTCTCCTCCTTCCCTTTCCTAATAATGTCGTGAATGATATCTTTCTGACGATGACCAAGGGTGACGTTTCTTGACAAATCCAGAAAGCTGCCATCTGCAATCATTCGTGTCTTCTCGCTCCAAGCAGACGGATTAAAAGGTGTCGACGTAACTTTAGATTTCTTTCTGCTTCCTTGCCCTTTCGCTGGACCTTCCATGACAGAACTCGAAGCAATGGCACTGATATCTTGAATAAAGCTATGTGCTGTTGGCTTGGAGGAAGTTTTCTGAACTGTTTGTTGTTGGGACTTTGTTTCCAGCAATGTGAAGAAATTTCAAAAAATATTAAAAAATTTTAGCCTGATTCATTAATCTTGTAAGCAATATGTCATACCATTAAAAGGTACTACTTACGAAAAATTTAGGTAGCTTATTTCTTCGTTGATTAAGATATTTGAGAATGCTTCAACCTTCTGTTGGTTAGTTAGTAATATATTAGGTTCAGTAGAAGACGAGTCTGTTTTAAATCATGATAGGAATTAATCGTAGTAAAGTCAAAATTTGTGATAACGCTATAAATTGCACCATGCGATTTTGGCAATAAAGTGGGGGGGGCTGGCATAATATCGAGGATCAGGGTTTTGGGCATAATGGTATTATTGCTGTTTTTATCAGGTGTTAAAGATATCAATGTCGCTCATTTTGGTTTTGGGTATCGAGTAACAAAGAAAATATTTATAAAAGTTCATTTCTCGGGCCCTGGACTCTCTCGGACCTTGGAAGCAGAAGGTGGTATTCCTTCAAACCCATTCACTATCTAGCATCTGGCCGTCGAACAAATTTCACAAAAAAAAGATTGATATTTCAAACATTTACTCATTCGCTTATTGTTATTGGAAAAAAAGATAAGGAACGAACCTTTGGGTTTTTGTATCTTGATTGAATAATCCGTGGTGCTAAAAAAAGAAAGTCACTATTTAAAAAATAAACCACTTTTTGCAATATTTTATATATGCTCGCAAATAACACTTTTTATTCACTGAATAAAAAATAAATAAAAACGAAATGAAATTAATAACAGTAAGTGAAAATAATTTCGATAATAAAAACATATTTAATTAAACAACAAAACAATTATATGAGCAAGGGAGAATTTCATAAAACAAAAAGTTTAGGTCTTGCACATAACATATACGATTGGAAAGAATAGATTTCAATAAAGTTTTATGATTGGAAAGAATATATTTCACACCTGTGAATGCACTCAACCAACTCAAAATAAACAGAGAGCAAAACTTTACGATTTTTTTATTATGGTTTTCTTGGCTTCGTTGAAAGGTGTAAAATTTATTCTTTTGAGTAATAAATTTCATTGTTCAAAACGGAATATTTCCTTTTTCCAAAATTCTTTCTTGCTAATTACATTTATAACGGTAATACTAATACCAATAACAGTGATGTGAGTGTCAAGAAGTCCTACATTTTTCATGATAAAAATATACACAACAAAATAACAAAATACCTTTGTTTTTCTTTTTCACTGGCTTGTCTTGTATTCTATGAAAAAAACATCTTTATAAACCATAATAAACGAAAATTTGTTATGTGTTTTGACATTCTGGTGTACCCGTTGGAATTTGAAAGAGGCCTTGCCACATTGTTTTTCAAATACATAAAATATTAACTGTGATATATAATTCCTAAAATGTGACAAATGGAGTTATGAGTATCTTGTCAATTTCAAATGAAGAGCAAATCACAAATGTTGTTCTATCAAAATAACACTAGTACATTACAGTGCCGTCAGAGCCTGGAGCTGTAGTCCCCTATAATCTAAACAACAATGGTGATTTTAAACAATTGACTTAGTAAACCTTTGTTTTCTATTGTTATGAGTATAATAAGCCCCTCCAAAAATTTTTTAATCAAATTTTAAAAATAAAAACTATTATAGCTAATTCCTATTATAGCTAAAAACTATTATATTGTATAAATGACGTAATACACGCAAAGAAAATCATTTTTTGTTTTTTTTTCAAATGATTCAGAATGAAGAAAATTTCTGAAAATCATCCGACATTTAAAATATATAATCAGATATTGTCAGACATTATCCAGCTCCAAAATTTATCCAAACACCTTAAAAACTAAATTTATATGAGGCGCACTCAAACTTTCCCTGTACGAATCAATGAAGAATGCCAGAATGAAGGAATCACGAGTCAGATGATCTACGTCACAAGACGCAAGAAAAATTCGCGCGACCTACCACTTTTCAAAAAATACTTTTAGATATCACAACGTGATAAACTTACTAACATTCTTCTCAGAAAATATCAAATTTTCATAAAATACAATAAAATCGAGGTCGAAAATTTGGTTGCATTTGGTCGAAATTTGGTCGAAAATTTATTTTGAATTCCATCTACTTTTTCATGGTTATATTTTCAAAACAAATCACATTGCCAAAATACAAACAATTAGTTGCATTTTCATTATAGATTTAAATCAAGAAACAAAATCTGCAAAATAAAAGCCAGAAATCAAAATAAGAAAATGCAGGCAATTATGAGAATATCTTTACCAGAGTAGGAAGAAACCATTGATAACCATGAAGATTTTTAAAGTTGTTTGCGTAGACCTATATAATAAAATCGAAATAAATTAGATGGAATTAAACATTTTTGTACAAGTGTATTAATTATTTTAAAAGATAATTATTTTAACTTGGTATCGTTTATAAACGTAAAAATTCCAACAGCTTGTAATATTAAAGAGCAAAATTACAAAGAATAAACTTTAAAAACTGTACTTACACTTGACATCAATTTTTGAGCATTTTCTTCTTGCATGATCAGTAAAATCTTTCTAGCCCCAGACTCTTTAAGTTCTTTGGTCGTGTGCAACATTGATTGATCGTCAGTAAAATTAACAGGTGTCAAAATCTGATAGCTGAAGTGATTATATTCTTGTTCATAAGACATTATTGCTGTGGCAAAGTCTCCAAAGCCAACTATCCAAAAAAATGTATAATAAAATTTTCAAGTAACAATGACCAAAAATGACATATCTAATAAATGTCATATCTAATTAATACATAAATAAAATTCAAGATAATACCATTTATCTTAAAAAAGTACACAAGTATCATTTGATAATTTACCTTGAGTTACAACAGCAACAACGCTTGGCCTCGATTCTCTAAGCATGTTTACAACAGCTTTATTCGTCAATGATGTATCTGGCCTCATACTGAAAGCATTCTCACAAACGAGGTAAGGTTCATAGCTCAATGTAACCATGGGTGTTCTCAACATTTCACCAAGTAGACACATTTGATTAAGGTGGTATGGCAGAAGAAAAAAAGATGCATTTCCAAGCGTGTATTTATGCTGCCCATAAAGAAAATCTAAAAATATAATTTAGTTACGTTTGTCTGTAAAGTTGTATCGCCAATTATTACTTTATTAAACTCAAATCTGTTGTTTATCAGTGGAAAACCAAAATATTTCTACCCACAAACGTTCCAACTGAAAATTTAAAATAGACGATCATAGAAAAGGATTTTTGTAAGGTCAATTGAAATGTAACAATATTCAAACGCAGTTTCTAAAGGGATTTAAATTTCACATTTATAAAGTGTACAATATTTTGCAAACGAAAACGACTTACTGTTGTCAAAAATTCCACTTTCGTCAACAAACAGTTTTTGAATTTTCAATTCTATGCCAGAGTTTTTTAGGATGTGTGTATTCACATAGATTCGACTATGTTCCAACGCAGCGTGAAATGATGGACCATACCCAAGTTGGTCTTTCTTCAGCAGCATAACTATAATAGAAATGTGAAAAATATGTTTCTAAAATTGATGTTTCTCAACAGCACAATATCTCAAATGATAATACAGATCTGTTATGACTTCAAAATTACCGTGGAATATCTATTGAACCCATTAGCTAAATTAAATAATAATAATAACAATGAACAAAAACTCACCGACATTATTCAACTCCAAGATCATTCCACTGACCTGGAAAATTGTTCCACAAACCAAGTGAATGGAAAGCAAAGAAACCAATAACAACATTATGCTAAGAATGAGAGATAACAGTAGTCTAAAATTAATATCGTCGGAGTACCTAAACAAAGGCTAAAAACATAAAAGCTACAGTAACCTAATACATTTCCTGAAAACAATTTACCACAAAAAATATTGTAAAAACGATGAAGTCGCTCGTCTAAGAATTCTCATTATCAATTAAATATGCAAAATATGCAAAATCCTGATATTCCCAACCAATCAAGGTTTCGTAATTATGCCAAAATTATTCAAAAACAAGTTCATCTTAAAAATTAAGTAAATTAGAAAATTCATTTATCCAGCTAAAGCATAAACCTCCGTAAACACAGGTCCACAATGAATTCTAAACAATCTGATTGAGTTTCTGAAACCGTGCAATCAAAAAGGATAATATTGTGGCTTCGTTCGTTAGATCTTCGTAACATTTTCAAGCACAACTGTTTAATTTACATAAATCAAAAACAATTAATTATCAGAAGTGAGTTAATACAACCAAAGAAAGAAAATAATTTATCCTGGATGAGCGTTAACTATGGGAATTATGCTGTACAATATATAATAAACGTAGAATAAAATAAACTTAATAAATGATTTACAAATAAAATATGATTTGGTACTATTTAAATTCTGGTTCTCCATAATCTGGGGACATCTGTAAAAATATACTAAAGACTAAAGATTAAAGAACAATATACACTGCCAAAAACTATGGTCCTTAATAATCAAATGAAAGTTTTCTTGAAAATTTGATTCATACATAAATGTATTCAACGTTTAAACTCTACAAAACAAAATTTCCAAATAAACAAGAGCAGCATTATCGATACCATGAATCAACAAAAGCTTGAGTCTATCCATTTTGGCAATAGCATAGACGCCGGCTAGTTCATTTTTCATGCAATCACATCACATTGCTTTGGAAATGCCTACAGTATTCAGTAATGGAGCAACTTACTGTTGATCTACTCTAAAGTAGCAGCATTAAATGCAAATGTGTCTTGTTTTCAAGAAGATACTATACACAGGCCCAAGAGTCTTGAGTTTTTAATTTTCAGTGAAGACCGTGAAACGCCATGATTGACGTTAAGATTTCACAGACTTCACAGACTCAACAAAGTTTTTGGTCTCAGCAAACAAAAATTTTAAGTTTGAAGAAATGAACTTTTCCTTCCAAGCAAAGAATCCAATATCAAAATCAAGTAGTGACAACGAATATGTTTTGTTATTTCTTGCGTTCCAGGGTTCCAGCATCAACAATTGCAAATAAATATTTTAGCATACACCAGTTTCAATTTAAATTATCACTGATGTGACCTCTTCTTACCTTTTTTCAGAAAAACAATCTGGTTGCAGAGAATTCTATCCAACAATTAGCGAAGACAACCTTTTGTAGTTTTTTGTGATTTTTCTATAATCCAGAATGATCCAATGCTTAGGTTGGTGTTGATTCTTCTCAACAGCACAAGCTGCTCGACAGCCTCTGTATTATAAAACAATTAGAGTAGGCACTGCGTCATAACCATATGCTACTCAAAGAATGATTACATAGTTGACCATAACGTAGAATTCATTAATAGTAATGTAAAAAAACAAAGATTTAGCAAGCGGGAGAACAACCCTGCAAATCAAACAGATGGTTTTGTGAAGATTTTTGAGTCAGGGGGCTATTAATGTTTTTAATGTTTCACAATAACATTTCAAATTGACGGAAAGATATCAACGTGAATATCAAAATTAGAAAAACAACAAGGAAAGATGCCCTCAAAATAAAAAATAGTAAATAAAACACAATTGTAAAAACATTACGTCAAAAACGCCGAAATTAGTTCTTAACAGTATGTCAATATTTGGCATCAACCGTATAAAACAATATTGTAAAAACAGTATGCCAAAAAAACCGAAAAGAGCTCCTAACATCAACCATATAAAACAAAATTGTAAAAATATTATGCCAAAAAAACCGAAAATAGTTCTTAACAGTATGTCAATGTTTGGCATCAAGCTTATAAAACAAAATTTACAAATTGGATTAAAACATTCAAAATATATCAATAACAAAAGAAAATAAAATGATCTCAATGGATAATCGATGACTAAGGTATGAATAAATAAATAAACATAATAAACAAGTTCGGCAAATAATAATAATGATAATATACAACTGTTAAAAACTGTAATTTCTGTTTAATAATAATTTACTAGAAATAACGAATCGTTATCCATTGCGTGCATTCGTATTTTCGAGGTAATAGTTGGTAGACAAAAATAATCCATAAGTTTTCGTGTGATACATGGCGGGGACAGAGTAATTATTTGGTAAATAGTTTTATCTGCCTTTTCAACCCCTAAAAGGGTATATTATGTGGTGTTAGCAGGCGTTCTAATCAGCTAATGAGTGACTTGTTGTAATGGTTGTAATTCTTGCTTCTACCCTTCGGATTATATCTGGGAATTTGCTGTGACAGTGTCAGATGACAATGTTTAGCAAATGGCAAGAAGCAAATTTTTACAATGCCTGTTTTGGGAAGGACACCCTTCAATCGACTGATTGTTTTACAAGAGGCCCTAAACTTAACTTACAATATAAAAATTACTAAAATAAAATAAAAATGAGAATTATAAAAAATATTTAAAATTCAAAATATGCTAAATTACCATTATGGAATCAAGATCTTTTCGATCTTTTAGTGCTATCCCTGCCACTCTAGTTTAGGGGTGTGTGTTTTTAAA
>JAYJMH010049060.1:0-13884 GCA_036873815.1 Phacellophora camtschatica | reverse complement strand
CCACACCTCGTGATTCCTTTTGCCTTTGCCTGGAATTACAGAGAGTTAGCAGCTCTCCTCACACTTTCGCAGCAAGATGACCTTGGTGGGATTCGAACCCACGACCTTGCGGTTATGAGTCCGGCGCCTTAACCACTAGGCCATGCTTGCATGGAATGGAAGGCAGATGGCCTACAAATCCAAGTTCATGTCCTAATAAATGGAGGGCCTCTTAAAAATCAACTGTTAGGTTGAAGGGCTACCCTCCTTAAAGGATATGAAATATGAAATATAATAAGACTTAGAGAGTCAATTTACCTCGTTTAAGTAAAAATTGAAGTTTTGGCAGGAAATTTTATTATAATTATGAATCTTATAAGAATCATTAGTATCACTAGAATCACTAATAAGAATCACTAGTATCACTAGAATCACTTATAAGAATCACTAGCAGCTATCCTATTTCCAAGAAAGAATACCAAACGTTTGGAGATGAATTGTCATGGATGTCTGACTGCAGTCGGTCGCTTCGGTAATACACCACTTTAACGAAAGTCCGCCATTTTTGGAATTTTTCAAAAGTTCAAGATATTAATTTTTTGATTTGAGATTCGGATAAGGGATGAAAAAGTTAGCTTTTAGAAAGTAGAACAATTTCACCCCGAGCGCTCTTTCACGGTCAAATCCCTTGTAAATCTCAAACTTTAAATTCATGTAACAATTGAGCAACTAATGATAGGCATTTGAAAATTCACTCATTGACCAAGTTTCGTATGAGAAATCTGAATTTGAAGTCAAGAGTTTCATTTAGCAAAAGTTGTGTATTGATCAAATAACTTTTACGGTTTATACGACAATATTCTACTTTGTTGACAAGACTGGTAAACAAACTACACACAATACCAGCTTATTTTTCAAAATAATTAGATATAATATACTATTAACCACAAAGAAGACAGTTCTGTATAAAATTACAATAGGACATACCAAGTATTAAAAGAAGCTTCAATCGGCTGAACAGGAGGGCATGGTGGTCTTGGGAGACATAAACTGTTCTGGAAACATAGAAAAAGTTGAAAGTTATATTTGCCAATTTAATTTGATGCAGAAAAGTTACGATTTCGCCAATCAACAAACGTTTTTAAGTAATGGCTTTGTTGCTAGGCAACGCTTTCTACACTCTAACTATCCCCTGTGTTCTTTGACAGATTTGACGTCATTTCGCTACGCAAAACATTTGGTGTGCATTGAAATGAGGTTTATTTTGTAAAGCGAGAATTCAAGGTAATTCCTGGAAAAAAGCGAAGTTGAGGCAGAAATTTTTGATTATTCCCTATTGACCAAAATGTCATCAAATCTGCCAAAGAATGCAGAGAAACAGGTCTACTCGTGTACTAAGTCTAGGTACATCCATAAACTAACAGAGGCAAATTTTGTAACAATAGCGAAATGTTTAGGTTTTCCAGTTGAAAGAATTCGCTTTGTCTCTGATGGATAATCGTTGTAAAATTGGCGTGTCACTTTCATTATTGTTACAACACTTGCCTCTCTAGCATAGACTGCAAAAAGTGAAAGAAGAAAAAACAAATTGTTTCAAATACCTTGAGAAAATTAGCTGAATAGAATCCAACGGCCATGAGAATACAACACAACCTTGCAAGCCTTATATCCACCAGCCTGCGTAAAAAACGGTACATAATCATCATTATTCTTAAAACAGGTCCTTAATTATAGCTGATACTACACACAACCATAAAATTTGTGATAATTTAACAAAATAGACAACAAATGAAAGAAATAATCTATGAGTTAAACACACCATGTTAAGATGCAAACAAGGAGACCATAAAATTCTTCTGTTCCAAACAAGCTAGCAATTTTGAGCACTTTTGTAGCTAATGGATGTCTCCGTACCTATCGATAAAAAATTAATATTTAGTAAAAAACACAAACACATTAAATGTTTAAATGTTTAAATGCAACAAAAAAATAAAATAAGAAACATGAAAAAAGGAATACTAAATAAATTGATGCAAAGAAATGACTTAAATAAATGCCGAAAATAAAAAATTCAATCTTTATCTGATTATAAAAATATAATAGCCATTTCTATAAAGTTAAGAATGTTCCAAAACTAAGAGTAAGTCAGAAAAAAGTATCAATTCATTCTACACTCAAAGCCCAAAGAAATCCAAATCAAAAGCTAATAATATTTTTGTGCCTTACTGAATAAGCTAATCCTTCTAACGTGAAAAACAAAAGTTTCGTAGAGTCAAATTGACTGATATTAAATTTAGTCAGTTATAAATCCATGATAAATCCATAATTTGAAGCCATGCATCAAATAAGAATAATTACTCAACTGCAAAAATACGATAACTCAACTGTTAGATGATATTCAAATTTTGTCATCGTCACCATCAGCAGGGCCGCCGAGAGGTGGGTGTAGCCGGGGCAAGTGCCCCGGGCCCGTAGTTAAATTTGTAGGGATTCATTATTTTATTGAAAACCTATTATATTCCTAAAACAATATTCAAACTGGATGAAATTTTCGAAAATTCATCTGTTGCTTTGAGGATCTTCTGCACAATGTCTGTTACAGTAGCTCCGGCAGAATGATCCTTCAGTATGCTAAAATTGATTAAAAGCTTTTTGCGAAGTACCATGGCCCAGGAAAGGCTGAGTGATTTGGCCGTGTTGAGCATAGAAAGCGATTTTGCGAAGAAAGTGGACTTTAGTGACATTATTAAGGCATTTGCACTAAAAAAGGCCCGCAAACCTTTATTTTAACATTAATCGAATTTCTTTTTAAAGACGTAGAAGTGAAGTTTAACTAAACGATTAAACTGCTTTGTAATGAATGACAATAAATTGAGTAAGGTTTATTTTATGATAACTATTTATGATTCAATAGTGGAATGTTTGTCCTTCTGTTGAAACAGTTTTGGCCATCAGTACAGTTCATATCATTAAATCATTATTTAAAATACTTAATACGATAATACAATACACGAATACAATGAATAACAGAAAATTTAATTACAGTAATACAAGAAATAATATCAAACTCTATGTGGGGAATCATTTAAGAGTAGTTCCCTAAGTAGATAAACTAACGAGAAGAGAGTTCTTTAATTTGTCAATAAATTAATATTGAAAATGAGTTATATCATTAAGCAAGAGAAAATTTGCCAATGGTCTTAGGTTGACTACTGTTACGGTCTCACTCCTCGTATGAACGTTTGAGAAGGGGGGGGGCAATTTGTTGCACCCCTTGGACTCTCGCGTTGACTGGAGCGAACAGAATAAACGCTTAATTTAAGATTCAAATCAATTCTAGTTATTTAATTGTATAATTAAACTTTTAGGAGGAATTTGTAATATAAATCTGACCTTACAATCAAGGCGTGGCAGCTATCTAACTAAAGATATAATATAAGAGAATATGCAACAAGAATATATCTGTCTATAATAAAATATTTGATGCACTGGAGAATCTGGGGTTACATACTGAGTAGCAGTATGACCCCCCCCCCTGAGGTCGCCAGCCACCGTCAGAAATTTAGCAAGGCATGTATGATGATTAGGTCCCGGCCATTCATAATTCTAGAAATCTGTAAATTTTCAGGTAGAAATTCTACGTTAGCAAGTTTTATGAGTGAGGCATTCGTAAGCAAGGTATTTCATTAAAAAATGTTTCTGATAAACTCAACATCAATAAACCCTTTCACTCTGGGAAGAGCTGTATGGCACACTGACAAACAATGTAAAATTTGATATTTTCAGGAGGTAAACACAGACATAACTTCACATAAATTTCAGATATTTCAACGTATGTTTATCTTTTGAATAAAATTGTTTTTGAATTGCTACCCCCTGCAAAATAAAATTTATATGGGATTTCCCTGTTAATTTGAAATAAACCCGGGCATGAAAGGGTTAACTTTGACTCAACACAATTGAAAGGATAAAAATGGGCTTTAAGACATGTGAGTTGTTATTTTCCCCTGTGTCCCTGTACCCGTCGAGGTCAGTGTTTTCTCCCTTTTATCCGTGTGCCCTGCAAACATGTTAAAAATAATACAGCTCAACTCAAACGCTCCACTGCTGTCAAGTCAAGTCAAATGATAATGATTTTCAATTAACTCCATAACAAATCCATTTCAAATCTATAGTTTAAAGCAAAGAGTCAAGTTTTAGAGTAAAACTCTACTTAAGTTTATCATATCCTGTTAGACGATTTCGCAGTTGACCAAAGAACTCTATTGCTCAAATATTAAAAAGAAATATATGTATCATAAATTCAAAAAGAGTATCAGTGAAAAAAAGTCCAAAAAATAGGATTTGTATCAAACAAAACCGCCATCAATTCATGAATAAAGTAATCAAGCATTAATTAGCCACCATAGCAATTTACACAAACATTTTAAGCCTAACAAGGAAAAGATAAAAACATTTTCTTATATACGACTTTTTTAGATCAAAGCTTAAAGAGGTCAAGCTGACCTGAATTAGGTATACGTTTAGAAAACGTTTTTACGAATAGGAAAAGATAGAATCTAAGAAGTACAATCATTATTATCACATGACAATAAATTCTACCACAACTGATAAAGTTGAATGATGTCTGATGAATCACCAATAGTCACGATTAACATTTAAAACTATGACAACGCCACTCCAATTGAATTGAGTATAACATTCTAAAAACTGTGATTCTAATTTTCAATTAGAGGGTAATCATTCAATCCAAGGATTGATTTTCAAGGGGCCCTCCCTCCATGTGCAGACTCAAAATTAATTAAATAATAAAAGCATAAATTCCCAATAAAAAATAAAATTTACAATAAACACAATGAAAATATGAAAAATTCTGTTTGAATCTGTTTACTGAGGATGTCTGCTTACACTAGCCTCAATGGAGGATATTCCACAATTTCGCACCTCTAGAAGAGAAACATTTTTGCCAATTAGGGTAGTTTCTCTTTGATAATTTTTTTGAGAAACTTGTGAATTTCTGGTAAACATAGCACACAGGTATCTCAGAGCCAAAACGTAAATAGAGCTAATGATGTTAATTAGTTACCATGGAAACCAAAAAACAAAAGGTAGTATTTTATCAGTGATAAAATTATTTAATTGTGTGTTAGGAGCATTCACTTCCTCCCAGCCTCTTTTTCATTTTGCCAAATCTCACTTCCTTCGAACACCCTCTATTGTGTCACTTGTGCTTTCTCGTTCGTCATGTACGCTATCTTTTTTTAAGTAACATCAGACAGCTTATCCTGTTGCTCGCATACAGATTCACACATCTCTCCAGGGATATTTTTTCTTCCTGCTATTCAGTGTTACATCCACTCTATACATTTATCGTTTAGCCTATTCAGGTGCTCCCATTCTCGCCTCTCTATCGTTACTCTTCAGCTCTCTCAGTTTTTATGTTATCCAGCATCATCCCCATTGTCTATGTCACATCATCTAGCCTACTCTGGCCCGCTCATTGTTGCATTTCGCTACACATCCAGATTTAGCACTCTCTATCACACAGTTGTTCAGCATTCTTACCATGGCACAGCGCATCATTCAGTCTACCCGGGTGCTCTCATCATTGCCACGCTGTGGCCAACTTCTGCATTGCTCAATTTTCTTCAACGCTTTCTGATTCATGCTTAGTCTTTTCTGGTTGTCACATTCTCGCCTCTCATATTTTATTATGTAGCGCCCTTATTTTCTAGTTCTCCAGCGTCATCTTCACAGGCCAGGTCATACATTTCAGCCTCCTCTCCATACACTTAATATACATCATTAGCTCTTCTTATTTTCACTTTCAGCTATCCAGTATCTTCTTATCTGACACAGTTGCATTTCCATATGGCCGTTTTTGCATCTGTGACACCATATACCCATTTTTCTCACTAGTATTACATAATTTGTCAAATATCTAGCATCTTATAGGAAATGTAGCTTACAGTTGTGTTCTATTATTTCTTGTGTGACAACATTTATCACTCTCACTCACTCAGTATCAGCACCCATTCACCAACTCACCATTTATTCTTTGCTTTCTAGTTAACAGCTCTCTTCTAGTTCACGCCGCTCCTGAAACTTCTCGTCAGCTCTTTAGGTTTAATTGTATTTTTATCATTTACCTTGCTTCTTTGTGCTGTTTCTTCGCTATAAATGGCACTTCTCGTTACAATTTTCTACCTCTGTATGGTTTTAGTCACCACTTCTACATGTCTTTCGGTTTCATTGTCGCTCTATTGCTTTCTTTTATGCTTTTCAAGCTCAAGCAGCTTATCTACACCACATTTCATTCATCCTCTACCTTTTACTTCTTCCAGCCATCTACCTACTACACACCCCATTTACATTTTTTCCACCATATTTGGCCTTTCTTGGCTTTTATTCAGGATAATGTATTATCTTAATTTTTCAGCACCTAGTTCATTTATTCATTTAATACAATATCCTTTATTGCCAAATATGGTCTCTTTCATTCTCCTCCTCTTTGTTCCGGTTGCACATAATTGGTAAAAACTATACCATTTTTGTCTTTGATACGAGACTGCTTTGAATAAAGTCAACTTGACCCCTGAAATTTGATTACTGTAGTACAATTAAACGTTTAATTTTTTATCAAATTTATCGCAATATGTTTTATATTTATTTTTACCATAAAATATCATTTATAAAGGGCATAATCAACTTTCAAGCGAGATAATTTAGAATTAGTGCCTCTAACAGAGAAGCAAACACAATCATTGCACTGTACTACTACCAGAGATAATTTTGACATATGGATATCTAAAATCTAAAATCAAATGAGGCGTCTAAACGTTTTGCAAGCACTAAACTTCCTACTCGTTTCAAATTGAGTTTTGAGGAAAAATACGTTTTAAGTGTGACATTGATTCCTTGGTCTTATGTTGTGAATATGTTTCATCCAATCATTCAGGCAACCACAAACATGCTAACTTAAGTGGAGGTGGTTTGGGGGCAGTAGCTCCCATGACAAATGATCTTAAGCATTGACTATGTGAGATTTATATGAGAAATTTCTACCTACATAGGTGGTAACACATAAGAGCATGAGAATGATAGGTGTGCTCAAGAAGTCATCTTTCAAGCTAAAAAGCACACCTACCAAATTTGTTTTAACAAATTGTATTTACAAACCCAAAATGTTCCTTTGGGTTCTTGTTAAACTTACAGATTTTAAGGCCCCGCACATTGGTACGGAGCGTTTTCCACGTTGTAAAGGTACGAATTACTCCTTGGATGGAGGTTGATGTACCAACTACTTATAGGAGGGTCAGAATCACGAATCAATCTTTCGTTTTCTTTTATGCAGGCCGCATTAAAAAGAAAGAAAGAAAAGACTTGTTTACGAAAGTGAACATTGTGATGTCAATATTTTGGAATGTACATTAAATGCACCCTAGTTAAATATCTTTCAAATATTCAACTTATTTTTCCTATTTCTAGAAGTCTACATTCCTGAATGTTGATGGGTGACCATATTGATGAAAACGGTTTTTAGAAATTTATATTGCGGTTTTATGGTTTTTAATGGAAAAATTTACGGTTTTACAGTTTTATTGTTTGAAAATTTACGGTTGTACGGTTTTTGCGACCCTCTATGACCCCCATCTGCGGCATCGTAGCTGCTGTTAGTTGGAATTCTGGCATCTCGGTTTTGAAGTTTCTCCAATTGATTTATTGCACTAGTTCACACAAATATTAAAAGTAAGGCCCCACAATTTCTACTTCTACATTGATACTAAGCAGGACCGAGTATTGGTATAATGCTCAGAGTGCAAATAATAATGTTAATACTAACAAGAAAAGAAAAGGTCTAAAATACAGTTAAAGGCAATCCTTTGACTTGTCTATGAATGTTGTGTGCCTTTGGATTAGCAACATTTATATTCTTTATTTCAATTTCTTTCTGAAGTTTCTTCTTAAATGTTTCCTCTTTAAGTTGCCTGTATTCAATTGGTAAATATGTTCCAACATCTGATAGTTCTTGGGAAAAATGAATACAACTATGTGTTGGTATTAGCGCCAATATTGATAAACTGCCTCTGATTTCTTCCTTGAAGCTGCATTGGCGCCATAATGTAGAATGGAATGTCTACAGCAATATTATTATTTACTGCCTTATGGAAGAGACATGACCTTGCAATATAACGCGTTTCTTGAAGGGTTGGCCATTTCAGTTCTTTTAACATATCAGAGACACTAGAGTGTCGATCATAATCTCTCCTTACAAATCTAGCAGCTCTCCTTTGTATTGCCTCAGTTTTCTTTATATGTTTTGCTTGATGAAGATCCCATACATACTGTAGATGCATACTCTAAAACAGGTCTTACTATCGTGGTGTATGCTTTTGCCTTTGTTTTTTTCTGGACAGCTGTAAAGATTTCTTCGAACAAGATTGAGGATGTTTTTAGCTTTCTTTGTGATGTTGTTTACATGGCTGTTCCAGCTTAGATTTGCGTCTAAGTATTTCTATTCCTAAGTATGGATGATGCACAAACACCTCAAGTTTTTCTCCTAACGTTTTGTATATGGTAGCTACAGGACTTTTCTTGTTTGTTATTCTAAGAACTTTGCACTTGTCTGCATTGAAATCCATCTTTCAGTCATTTGACCAAGTGAGAAGACTATCAATGTCCTTCTGCAAAGTTTTTCCATCTGATGGTGTTGAAATTTTTCTGTACACTAAACAGTCATCAGCAAATAATTTGACCGTGGTATCTTCACCTATCTTTTCTCCTATGTCATTTATGAAGATGAGAAACATCAATGGTCCGAGGACTGTTCCCAGCGGAACACTTGACTGGACATGTACTGCTTTTGAGCAGCTACCGTCTATAAGTACTCTTTGTTCTCGTGTTATCAACCAGTTCTCAATCCATTTGTTAATTTTGTCTTCTATCCCATAGAACTTTAATTTATATAGCATTGATGTTCTACTTTGTCAAACGCCTTGCTGAAGTCAAGTATAAGGAAGTCTAACTGTTCCCGTTTATCGAGATGCCTTGCGAGATTTTCTATGATCTTCTATGGAGCTAACAAGTTGAGTTTTACAGCTGTGCCTTTTCCTGAATCCATGCTGAGAAGGAACAAGGATATGACTACCATCAAGATGGTCTATGATTTGCTTGTAAATAATGTGCTCAAGAACTTTCCACGTGACACATGTTAATGATATATAATGGCATGTGGCAGATTCAGGGGGCCATGGCCTCCCAAACCCTTTTTAGTTTGCCAATTTACATCATCAGCCAATTTTGTTTTGAAAACTCCTTGGCCAAATTTCCAGATTTAGGTTTAGCTTTTCGCACACAGATTGTTTCTCACAAAGCAATCAGCAATCTGTGAAACTTTCCAAAAACATCCTGCATTCAGCCTGAACCATTCATACAGTACAGACATTTCCTTGACAACAATATTCAGACTGCACACTGGCTATTTAAGGGCAACCTTTATGATTGTCATTTAATAATTCATATTTTTTATTTTCAAGGTACTGTATTTGAGAAGGCAGGTGTCAATGTATCTGTGGTATATGGAAAACTCCCACCTGCAGCAATACAACAGATGAGAAATCGAGGGAAAAATCTTGGCAATGAGGATCTACAATTTTTTGCCACAGGTTTGCAATATCAATTTTTATTAACATTTGAGAACTTGCTGCTATAATCCGGCTTAATTTTATTTCTTATTCTTCTCATCAACCAGCTGGAAATTTTGAAAATTTATGAAGATGGAGTACTTTGGTGCATGTTTTTAGCAAGAACAATAGAATTAAAATGAATGGAACAAACAAAATATAACAATGCTTATGCACACACTTTGATGTGCTGTGCGCAAAGTTCTTCTGAGATTTTGGGACATTCATTAAAATTTTATGATAGGCAAAAAACTACCTGTTCTGTTATAAGTGAAGATACTCACATCACAGCTTAGTTTATCTGGTAGATTTGCTCTATCTTGACTTCATTGAAGTTCAAACATTGGTATTCATACAGTAGTAAATCATTAAGATTGTATCAAGGTTTTTCATGGCATCAGTTCTTTCATAGACTTGCTCCAAGTCTATTTCTTTTTAATACAAACTCTGCTGACAACTTTGTTTCTTTTTCTCAATTTCTCAGCTTTCTGTTCCTTCAAGCCCTTTTCTCAGAGTAAAAAAGAAATAGTGGCAAAGACTGCTCTTGTCTTTTTCTTTTAGTGTTGTTTTTATGAGTCATTTTTCCAAAAATTTGATAAGCATCTGTTACTTTTTGATTTATGTATCAGGTGTCTCAACAAAGCAAGCATGGCCTAGTGGTTAAGGCGCCGGACTCATAACAACTGTTGGAAACAAGTCATCTCAAGACTTTCACAGGCACATTCACTCACTCACTCACTCACTCACAAAAAGATAACAGCTTTGATCAAGGCTAGCTAGCTGTGCATGTTTATTCAAAACAAATTGTATTGTCTGGAACACTGCCCTGATTCAGAAAATCCTACAACGCAACCCTTTAAGAGTGTAAGGCTAAAATCAAAACCTTTTGACAGATTTGATCGCTATTCTCAGCACAAATAATGATAATCAAATCTGTTACAATTTTTTGGGACACCCAGTATTTAAACTCACTTTTATATACATGGAATTTTGAAGTGGTACATTATTATTTTCATAGGAGTAAGCTGTGTAATGCATCCTGTCAATCCTTTTATACCGACATTTCACTTCAACTATAGATACTTTGAAACAGAAAGTTCAGCAGGGGAGAAAGTTGCTTGGTTTGGTGGAGGTGCAGATCTTACTCCGACTTATTTAAATGAAGAGGTATTGTTCGAAATTACTTATTGCAGTTCCTGTATTGATGCAGTCCATGCCATCCCTGTATTTAGAGAGAAAAACGTTGTTTTTCATATAACTGTATAATTGACTTTACCTGGTGACTCAAAAACGTTCAGAAAAATCACCAAAATCGGATTTTGTTACCAATCTTCCAAAATCTCTTTCAGCAACCATCAGAATAACCAAACTGCTGCTAGAAACCAATTGCTATTTTGGTGATTTGGTGTACAAATATAAAATGATAGAATCGAACATGAAAATTTATTTAACTAGAACTGCACGATAATCATAAATCAAATCCAGATCGCTCAGAAATACTCTAAATTTCAATTGGTATCCAAAATGATCCGTTTTCATGTGCACAGGGTCTATCAGAATCTCGTTTTTGTGAGGCTAGTGAACGTTTTCAATTTTTTTCATCGTTTTCTTGTGGCAATGGAGTACTGTGAACAGTATTTGTTTTAACCTAACAAACAGTACCCTTGGTGACCCCAAAAAACTTGAACCGTTGAAAAATCACTAAATTATTTTGAGAAATTGTCATTATTTTGGTAACATTGACAAATGATGACGTAATTTATACTTTTAGGACGCAGTTCACTTTCATAAGAATTTGAAAGAAGCTTGTGATAAGCACGATCCTCAGTACTATTCCAAATTCAAGAAAGAGTGTGATGATTATTTCTGGAACAAATGTCGAGGTTTGTTGGTATAGTACTATCTGTTTGCAAATAAGAACAACAAGAAATCAAGCAAAACGTGCGCTTGTTTGAACAAATCCTCAAGTACGACTCAAAAGTATGTTAACAAAACCACAGAATTGAAAGGAAACCCAAGGGGTGCAGTAACCTTAACTTGAGCCATTTTGTATATCCTTTGAGAGCTTATGATGTTACTTTAGCTTGGGTTATCTCGAAAACTCGCCATCTCGAAAAAAAATTCCATTCCTCTTGCGTGTTCGAGATAGCGGTGTTCAACTGTAATTCCGTTTATATTTCATGATTCAATGAATAAGTTTTGTTTATTTTCTACAATATACAGTAAAACCTAGATAAATAAAACCCTCGGGGTAAACAAAAATTATCGGGAGTTTGGGTTACCGAGGGACAATTCAGTGCAGAAAGGTCGCACAGGACATAGGAAATTGTTCGAGTTATCGAGAGACAATTCAGTGTAGAAAGGTCGCACGGGGCATAGGAAATTTTTCGAGTTATCGAGAGTTCAAGTTAAGCGAGCTCGAGTTACCAGGGTTCTGATGTAATAAGTTGTTAAGGTTTGCGAGGTTTTTACGTCTCTAAAACTAAAAGAGCTTCAACGATGTTAGTTTTGCCGGGGAAAAAGATTGGAGTGTCTTGTAAGATGAATCTAAATTTTTTTAATAAAATGGAACCCTGGATAAGTGGAAGGAAATTTGTGTTGGGTTTCAGTTGGATTTACTGGCTTCCCTTGGGTTGAAATATTTGCAAACTGGAACTGCCCCTGGGCGAGAGTGCACTCCAATGTCCAGGACGGGTGTCTCATATGTGCATTTCTCATTTTTGGGCTTTAGAGCTGACTCTTTCTTGAAAAAGGAGGAAAAAGAATTTTTGTCGCTCTCATTTCGTCAAATTGCGTTCGAAAAACGTAAAAATGGGTATTTCTATTTGGGTTATTTACAATGAAATTGGTTATACTTTCAAAGTTTTGACGGCACACCCTGTACATTTGAGGGTCGTGTTGTGAGGGTTGTACTATGTCCATTTTTGCTCCGAAGTTTTACTTTGCGACAGCTAACCGTAGTTTTACAATCTGTCTTTTGCAGACGAGCGTCGTGGCGTTGGTGGAATTTTCTTTGATGATTTAGACGAGCCTAATCTCGAGGCCTGTTTCGACTTCATATTTTCATGTGGAAATGCAACTTTACCTGCTTACATACCTATTATAAAGAAACACAAGGATGACACGTACACTGCACAGGAGAAGAAATGGCAACAGATTAGAAGAGGAAGGTAAACATGTATTATGAAACATTATCGTTCACAAAATACAGCCCTATATATTGGCATTAAGAAACGGCCTGTGTTAAATCATGGTCGAGACAATGACACAAACCATGTATTTATTTGATGTATTTATTTCAAGAACGAATTGCATTGTGATATAACTATGGATGCTGTGTGTCATTATTATGACTATGATAAGAATATTTTGAACTTGGACTTGTCGTAAATCTAGATCTCCTTGATTGCAAATTATAATGTATTTATGTAAGCTGTTTGCAATTGCTTTGAAAGGATTTTACACCATTGACTTTATTAATCAAATGAAGCTCGATGGACTGGAACATCTGCATGACTGCACTCAGAAGTGGAGAATCTTTGTTGCTGCTTTCTTTATTATCAAGTTTCTTCCAATATTTTATTACTTTTTTAGATACGTCGAGTTCAATTTAATTTATGACAGAGGAACAAAATTCGGATTATTCACTCCAGGTGCACGAATTGAGAGCATTCTGATGTCGTTGCCATTGACAGCAAGATGGGAATACATGAATGTTCCAGAAGAAGGAACCAAGGAACATAAATTATTGCAAATTTTGAAATCCCCAAGGGATTGGGTATGACAAGGCTTTGAGTTTTTAAGTTGCAAGTTTATTGTAGAGTTGTTTTTGTTCCTTATCTTGCAATTTGGCTTGGTGTGAAATATACTGGGTGAGGTCAGGCGTAGTGAGAAGGTCCACTTTCAACAGCTGCTAATTTTAGGGGTCCGAGTGAATAAAAATCCTTAAAATCCCATAAAAGTAAGCATATGTGGTAAAAGAAGGCTCTCAAACCTTCAATTTTATAGGGGCCCATCATTTCTCTTGGCCGCCCTGGGTTCGGTGATTTGGAAAAATATTTTAGAGCTGTTTTTTGTTTTTATCTTACAATTAATGTTATAATTATAGTCTGTGATTGGTTTGTTTTTGAAAATACAAATCATTCTTCCTAAAATATATTTTGAGTTTACAGTGTTTAACCGAATATTCGATTTAATAAAAGTTTCATTATTGATTATTATT
>JAYJMH010049049.1:0-13887 GCA_036873815.1 Phacellophora camtschatica | reverse complement strand
AGGAGAGCTGCTAACTCTCTGTAATTCCAGGCAAAGGCAAAAGGAATCACGAGGTGTGGTCACATCGAGAGGAAGGAACGGTGTCGTCCTGATGGGCCCCCCTGCGCCAAGCGCAGAACCACATACCTTGCGAGAACAGCAAGTGTATGTGCCTAAAAACTGAAAGGTTATGTATAACCTGTGTCCCCTACTGGAAATAAGCCATATCGAGACTTTCGCGGGCTAGGCACGTTAAATACGATAACTCACTCACTCATTTGAACGAAGCACCTAATTTTCAGGTTTTTGAACCTCCACTAGATGTACAGAAAGACTTCTTATGTTGGTATCAAGAATTAGAGAAGCAAGGTCAGGAATTAATTTTTTATAGCTGAAGGTAAATCAAAATCAGGTTCATTCAGCAGTCTTTTACTATCAAGGGTGCCGTAGGGAAAAAAAGAATAATTTTTGACGGGTATTTTTTGGCAAGAAATGCCACATGGGGAATTCGATAATTTTGCTTCAAATGTAATTTTTTTCAAAATTGGTCATGGTTTCTATTAATCAATCTAGTTGCTTAAACAGTTCAAAACACAACAGTGGCATTGTCAACTAAATTAAAGAATAGTCTCATAATGCTCAGGCATTAGTTTTGTTGTTCAGATCTTCGAAGCATTTTATTGAATTCAGCAAATCTCCATTGTCAAAAGTGTATTTTTAAAACCCAGAGCATTTGTTAATAAAAGGAGTTCGAGGATAAGCAAGATTTATTCTTCAACCTTTCTTCTTCAGGAGAAAATAATACCTGATTTTCAGGAATTTGAGATTTTATCCATTGTTTTCTTTCAAAAACATTGTTGTAAACGGATTTTGAGTTGTATTCTGGGAAGCCATAAAAGATGAGTGTTTTTCTTTGACAATTTCTTAAAAGCATTAAGTCATTGAGGGAGAGGGGTAATCGTTATCATGTAATTCTTTAATGTGATCCCTCTAAGCAGGCACTATTATTTTTCTGTGGTAACTTTAACGGCTGCTAGCAGACAACCAACCCCAACAATCCACCAACGTGACTCACAAAATTTCATGAGTTAGCAATTTTTGTGGATTTCGCTTTCTATTAAACACAATTAAAGTTAATTGAAAAACGCTTTAAAGACGAAGATTGTCACACAAAACACCCCTTTTCTGATATTTAGCAAAACCTCAGTATGCAAAATATTTAGTAATTTAGTCATACTACGTAACACCGAACAAAATATGAAAATACAATGCATCCTACCTGTGCGTATCCCAAAAAATATAGTTGGTCATAACTGAGGCTCTTCAAACTTTGAGGTTTCTCTTCGTTGGCATTAATCTTCGCCCAATTCTTGTACGCCTATGGTTAATTTAAAGCATTTAAAAAAATGTCCAAAGGTAAGAAATAATAGTCCCAAAAGTATTACACACTTACGCTAGAAGAAAAAAAATTCAATGAAGAATTGTCTTGATTTTATAATTAGAAAAAGCAGCAAAAAAGGAGTGATGAAAATATGATAATTTTACATTTTTGTAAAAGTACAATAGTAACCCTAAAAACTAGAGCAAGAAAAGAAAAATTAAACTACAGATCAGCCTGCAAGCATTAGACAGAAAATACAAAAATGCAAAGCTAAAGGAATAAACATAGAGTTGAGGTATTAGAAAAAACTGAAATAAAAAATCATAAAGCTACTTTTAACAGTATTGTGGCTTAAGCAAATATACAATATAGGTAATTTGAAGCACGAACAACAAAATATTGGTCAATTCATACATAATGTAATGTAATGTAATATTTGCCATCAAAATTAAAACTTATTGCAACATAAATTTAGGGGGGGGAAGAGAAGTCTAATAACAGGTGTACAATAAAATGCGAGTATAAAAGTTAAAAATGTAATCTAAAAAACACCCCCAGTTTAAAAAGGCATTGATAGCATTAAAAGTTCAGTGCGACCTTGTTTCTATAATGGTACCTCCAAAGGTTTCATTGAAGGAAAGGTTTTCACAAAAAAAAATTAAATTCATGTCACAAAAGTTGAGAGCAATGCTGCATTCTGAGGATTGTTGACAGACATTTCCGTTTCATCTTTTAGTATTTCAATAAAATATAAAGGGGCTGTTTTATTTATTTTGCTGATCATATGCTTGAAACTATTGACATTCTTTGCAAATTTTAGGACAGAGAGTAGTCTCTTCTAGTTTTAAGGTCCTAGGTAGGAGAGACATTTGTGCCCTGTGTTACTTTTTCGAAAAGGTTGATTCAGTTTGTTTTTAGATCATCGAGTGATCCGGCTCTGGCCAACGGGTGAGAACATCTCCGACATATTGGAAGGGGCTGAATTTTCAAAATATTTGAAAACTACTGTAGTTGTGCATTGTTCAAATCTCTCTTTTGTGCGGAGCCAATTTATATCTTTAAATTCTATGATTCTTATATGTGCTCTACTGCTCAGATTCAAACTGAACCTGATAAATTTATTTTTAGCTGTTTGAATATTTTTAGTAATCTTTTATTAAGCAATGGAAACCAAGCACGGCATGCATAGTCAAAGTGGGCTGGATCAGTGCATTTTCTAGTAACCTGCAAAGGGTAAAATTAAGAAAATTTTGCTTTTTATAGCTTAGACTGCCAGCCAGGAAGCTTAGCCTACCATTCATTTGACCCAGGGTCTTGGTAGCCATTGATTCACCAGACAGGTCTTCATCAAGAATACAGCCTAGATACGTTACTGAAGTGTGTTTCTTAATCTTGATGTCACCTCTTTGGATGTCAAGTTTCTTACAGCCAGTTCGTTTATTTTTTCTGTTAAAAGGTATAGACGTTGTTTTGCCCTCTACAATGTGAATGCTTAGTTTATTATCATCAAACCAATCACAAAGGGAATTAAAGTTTTTATTTGGTTGCTTTTCTATTTTAGCGACGTTATTGTCTTTGAATACAAGACAGGAGTCACCTGCATTTAAAAGATCTACGCCCAGTCTCGACATAAGTATGAAAAAGCAGGTAATGTGCGGTCATACATGTTACATTGACTCCGCTAAGGCAGAGCTTCGTATATCAAAATTTACAAATTCCAATTGATGAGTCGATGCTGCAACATTTTGGCGGTTCAAGACTTGAGGTCAGGATAAAATTGCGAGAAAAGACAACATATACGGAATTTAGAAAAACTTTCGATTCTAATTAACCAACAGGGAAGACGATGCGAGTACTATTGGTAGGAAATGTGCTCCTCCGTTCCTCAAAAATGGTTACATCTGATGGTGTGATAATGAAAAAACAGTATTTGACATTTGCTTTCCTTCACAAGTCGCAAACTATGTAGTGTTTACAAAAACATGATGAAAGTCATAACGGAAGTTATAATAAGGATCATAATCAATTTCATAAATATTTACTATAATTATGTATATTATTACTATATTATGTGTATGTAATGGTAAGTTCAATTATTACTTTACATGGTAAAATAAAATATTTCAAAGTTAAACATTGCCTAAAGACAACATATTTATAATACAAACAAAAAAAATAAGCATGCCTGATAAGAATATTTTAGTCCAGAGTTGTCAGCTATGTTTTCAGCAAGAGTTTTAGTTCCATTTATCTGTAAAAATATGACACAATGGATTCAAATAAAACAAACATTCAGAATATTTAATTTACATATTTTTCTATCCAGAAGAAAACACATGGGATGTCATTCTATGTGCCTTCCATCAATTAAGAGCTTTTGCGTGAAATTGATGAAAGAGATGCTAAATCTAAATTGCAAGTGAAATGTTTAGGAATTTTATTTGAATTTGTATGCTTATACACTTCACATCTGTCTGATCAACTCCGTATAGTAGCTTGTAATTCACGGGATTGAATTTCTAGAAATTCCTTCAATTAATATCAAAATGTTAAGAAATTTAATCTTTTCGTTAATTGGAAGCCTTAGAATCAAAGCAGGAGGTTGAGTGTTGTCCTTAAATCTTACATAACTTTAACGGAGTTTTTTTCTTTTGTTCTTTACGACCTAGTAACTATCAGAATATCCAGGATAGCCAAGCAAACTGCGGAATTTATTTTGCTTACCAGGGAGCAAAACGTAATCAATTCCTCCTCGAAAACACCATATGTACATCACTTATAAACACTGCAAGGCGAAAATTCTTGATGGATTTCCCTAATACAATCAACAATTCGAATTTTTGTTGATAAAAAGGTAACAAAACATTCTGACCAAGAGCAAGACGAGAAAAAGGAAAAGGAAATTCCCACAAGAATAATCCTCCCTTTTAAGGATCAAACATCTGCTCAGGCTGTGAAAAAGTAATTGCATGATCTCAGTAATAAGATCAGGAAAGAAGTTCTGCCAGATTTTACCAGCAGAAAAATCAGCGAACAACTAAAATCTCGGGAACCAAAGCCCCCCATTGTGAACCAATATGGCAACTGTGCGATGCAGATTATGTCGGTTATACGTGCCGACACTTACACCAAAGGATTGAGGAACACAAAGCGTCCACCATCGGTTGCCATATTAAAAAACAGCATGGAATGCAGCCCGAGAATTTGCACAAACAATTCAAAATATTGTGCAAATTTCAAGGAAAAACATATTGTTTAATCTACGAAATGTTGTTCATTAAAGATTTGAAACCAAAATTGAACAAGCAGTCAAATTCCATCGCCGCAAAATTGTTCACTTAGTCTTTTTTGGCACTAATCATCTGAACCGCCAAAATTCTCATCACGTGATAAAATATCTTTCTATTGTTTATTTTTCTATATACACAAACAACGTCTTTTATTTCATTTAGCTGAAAATGATGTTAAGAGGACATCGAAACGTCGCTCATTATTATCGTTAATATTTATAATTAAATAAGATACAAACAATTTTATACTGGATAACTTATCAGCATATAGAATTGCCCAAAAGAATTTCCAGCTAAGTTCCTCGGTCAACGCAAGCGAGAATTGGGCAAAACTAATCATTACCTTGTGGAGGGCCTCTTGAAACGGTCTTCGGCTGCCCTACTCTTTTCAGTTTTCAGTTTATATATATAATTTAAATTATGTATCTTAAAAGGAAATGAAGAAATGAAAACATCAAATACATTGTTAACACGTGGTTTAATCGGTAACAGTAAATTTGTTAAAACAACATATTTACGTATGCTATGTTGTTTTTAAGGTGGTATCATGTTGTCAGTTGGGCAGTTCCATTATTCTGGTCTTGCCTGCCATTCATTGGAGATCATTATGGCCCAGCAGGCGTATGGTGGTAAGTTTGTCCTTGCTCACTGTTTTATTTAATAGTACTAATTTAATTGAAATTGACTCAGATTTAGACTCTGAAGAAGGCCTGGAAATACCAGCGAAAACTGGTTATTTTTATTAGCCTTCTTCATTGAATAGTTGCAGGTATCCTTGACATGCCAACTTAAATGTAGTTCAAATAACAGTTTCTTTTAAAGAAAAACAGGGTAAAACGTGAAAGACACAATTATATGGAGAAACTGAGTTTTGCTTGTTTGTGCCTTGCAGAGGCAAAAGATCTTCGTGAAGCTTTAAAGTCTTTTTGTTTTCACCCTAACTGGAATCACCATGAATACGTTTTTACAGTTTTAAAATTTTGGAACATGGTCTGTGCCCTTGTTTTTAAAATACTCTGCATGGCCAAAACAAAAATGATGTACCTTAATACCATTGACATCAAGTTAATTTTGATACAACTTTGTTCTGTTATCAATAATTTTCTCATTGATACAATTGTCAACAATAATATCTTACTTTTATTAGTTAGCCTTCTTCATTTAGTTTATTTTTTGGGAAGTGATATTTGAAAATGTGTATTTTATCTTGCAGTTGGATTGACGACAACAGCTATGCCTGGAGATTTGGAGTGTAAGTACTTCCATATCTATGATTGCTTCATCTCATTTTATCACTGATGTGTAAGATTATTCTTTCCAGATATCTGTCTTTAGGACTAATTTATATTTACAGATGACTTTGGTAGAAAGCGGTGAAATATCTCGAACATTCGCTATTTCGAACTAATTTTTATCCCCCCTCGCTAGGCTTTCTTATGAAATACTTTCCATTGACCAGAACATTCTCTATCTCGAACAGATTTCAATTTCCCTTAAGAAATCGAGGAAACGGATACCAACTGTATCTCGTTTCAGAAACATAGGATAATTTATTTATTAGTTGATGTTTATATTTCTAAAACAGTCAATCAGGTCAAAGCATTTATGATCATGTGTCAAATATTGTGATTTGACTGGCTAATCTAGACGTATTTGCACAAGCCGTACTCTTACTCTTGGATTTATTTGCTGACACCAGGCCACTTTGAGTGGACTGGGAAAGTGTGGTCAAAGTTAAGGTGGGAGGGAGCGTGACTCATTTACTTTGCCAGAATCATTTACGTTGTTTAGTTTAGTGCCCAGGCTGGTTAAACTTTGCCTTTTCTGGGTCGTATAAGATTCCATGGTATTTAGGAGCTTTGTGAAAAATTATTGATTGATTGATTAGTTGAATTTTGGATCAAGACGATATTCTTCTGTACCTGTTTCAGATTTTACGTTCCTCTTTTTATCCTCATCATTGGAATGGTTGTCGTCAATACGTACATTGTGTGGAAAGTCTACCATAGGGTAAGAACTTTGAAAATCACTTAATAGATGCTCTCTTTGTTTTTGCTAATACCACAGGAAAACCAGATTTACTGTTAGTTTATATTCTTTTGCTTTAAAATGTTTCTTGTTATTTACTGTTAATTTATATATTTTTGTTAATTTATGTATTTTTTTGTTAATTGTTTCATGTTGTTTTCCGTGATTTCTGTTTTTTGCTGTGCGTTTCATTTTCATTTTCATTTCATCAGTTGGCTGCGCAGCGAAAAACAGAAATCACGGAAAACAACATGAAATTATTAACAAAAAAATATATGAATTAACGAAAAAGTATAAAAATCAACCATAAATAACAAGAAACACTTAAAAGCAAAAAATAATAAATTTACAGTAAATCTGTGGTAGAAACCCGCATGAAAATAGCCCATACTTTTGAGTAGCAGTTTGGCAAAGATTATAATATGGCTTAATAAATATAGCAAATGATAGAATGGTGAGTTGACTACCTATCTACGAAAATGGGACAATTGCAGCATTTACTGCCATCAATTGTTGTTCTATTGGAATTATTTTTGCTAATAATTGATGCCAAATTGCAGCCTCAATGTTGCTGTACGGTAAGAACCTGCCAATAAGAAACCGATTTTTGAATTTCAATTGAAAGTCTAGTTTCTTAATATTTTAGGAAGTTACTACACTTGGGCTGATGTATGCTGCCAGTAATGTGATGGAAAAGTTATAGCAATACTCCTCAGTCTGTGGTTTCTTATAAGTCTTATACGTTTTCTATGGGTGGGTTCTTACTATATTTGTAGGTTCTTGAATCTGGGTTTACACAGAATGTTTTTGCGCACACTAGATGCGTTCGCGAGATTTGATATACAAGATATACAGAAACCCCTGCATGTGAGAAACATTTATACAAGTAACCAAAGCATCAAAATGCTATCAATTCTTTTAAAAGTTTCTTTGGGATTTCATTTATGGGCCAAAAAAGAAAAGTACTTGTGCATCCAAAATTCGTTGGTGAGGGGATCATTTTTTCTCAGAAAAATATTCAGGAAGCCTAGTCTAATTTTTACTTTCATAATTTTGTTAGGCTGGCGAATGGGGAGGTACTTTCAGCCAAGAGGACGAAACTGATACGGTTTGTATTTTAATAACCGAGTTTTGTTCGGGTTTCCTTTGACTTCTAATTCATAATAGATTTCTTTTTGCGACAACATCTAAATAATTTTCTTGACAAAAACAAGCAGCAAGCCAAGATTTCAAAATTGCATTTTCAAGTGCGAATACGAGGTTGGAAATTGTTTTTTTTAACCTATCTTTATATTTTCACAATATGGAAGGTTCTTCGTGTAGTGTTTTTCTTTCTTGGTATAATTAAGCCAATTTCCTCCTCTTCTGGGAGCCTTGTTTTGCAAAAAGCAATGAAAAATAAGATACGTTCTGATGTCCCCACTACGAGAGCGAAAATGTTCTCAAGTCCTTTATTTAAATTTTGAATTTAATTGTTCTCCTTGTACTCGTACTGATACTCGCCCTTAATCTAAAGCTCCTTATTGGCTCATATAGCCTCTTGTAGACAGAGGCGAATTTAGTAGCAATCGTGAAATTGACACACTAGTTTCAAAGCGATTATCCCTCGAGAAGAGACAAACGTTTCTCAACTGGAAAACGAAAACAAACAATGTTGCGGAGGAGATGTTTTCACTTTCAAGTTGAGAGAGTTTCTCTTTGTTCTCAAGAGATCATCGTCATTATTTTTTTAAGGAAGTTTGGATCCATAACGAGTTCAAGTACAATTGCGACATGGAAAACAATTTAATTTAAAATTGAAAGAATAGATTGCAAAAAAGTTGCTCCAAAGAGACATCAGAACATTGTGCTTTTCAAATCTGAAATTTACTACTTTAAGTTTCAGAGAAGAAGAGGAAATTGGCTTTAAGTATCTTTAATCTTATTAATCTCGGAAGAACCTTTGACATTGTGAATTTATAATGTAAGGTTTACAAACATAGCTATTTCTTTTGCTAAATCTCCTTTTTGAGTGCGTTCTCCAACCTTGTACTCGCATTTAAACTCGTTCTGAATCCAAACCTCCCTACTCTCTAGCCCTGTGACATTTTCTTTGAATTTACAGAAACGCTTAAAAGACGAAGTTAAAACGCTCGTGGCCTATCCAATCATTTACTTGGTTCTACACATTTGCCCTCTGGTGTACAGGTAAAAAGTTATTGTGCTTTTAATGAAATTACTTTTTCACACATTTAATATCCATTACAAACGATATATCTATACTTTATCACAATCATTAACGCATTTAGGATTATTATTTTATTATGTTATTTTAATTATATTGTTCACGACATACCTCTAAGGGGACCATTATGGAATCAAGGTCTTTTCAATCTTTTGGTGCTACCCTTGCCACTCTTGTTTAAGGGTGGTCTGTGTTTTTAAATTTGTTTTTATGTATTAAGTTCTTACTCACCTTTTACTTTACAAATTGTGTAAAAGTTTATCCTTTTATTTAAATTTTAAATTGTAAACTTTTAATTATGTGGCAAATAAAACTTGCTTACTTACTTTGTTCCGAACGAAATTATGATCGATCTTTTGAAATCTGATATTGCCATTCGAATAACGATTTGATTATTGGCACAGTTTAATTTTATTGAAAGCTCATTTTCTTCAAAATTTTTTAGAATTAACAATGCTACACATAGGCATGAAGTTACCAACTACCCCTTGCTGGTTCTAACCGTCGTGTTTATGCCATTACAAGGTTTGTTGTTTTATGTTTCTTCGCTAATAAACCTATTCAGCTAGGCTCGTTTACGGCCAATTCAAGACACCAAACCCTTCGGACATTTTGGTATTCTTCTACTTCGTGATTCGTTAATAGACCTATTCAGCTAGGCTTGTTTACTCCCAATTCAAGACACCAAACCTTTGGGAGATTTTAGTATTCTTCTACTTAGTGATTTGTTAATAGGCCTATTCAGCTAGGTTTGTTTGCGCCCAATTCAAGACGCCAAAACCCTTGGGAGATTTTAGTATTCTTCTACTTCGTTATTTGTTAGTAGACCTATTCAGCTAGGCTTATTTGCGCCCAATTCAAGTCACCAAAACCCTTTGGAGATTCTAGTATTCTTCTACTTCGGGATTTGTTAATAGACCTATTCAGCTAGGCTTGTTTACGCTCAAGTCAAGGTGCCAAACCCTTGGGACATTTTAGTATTCTTCTACTCTTCGGGATTGAAAGCACAAGTTTTCATACCATAAAATGTGTTACGAAAATCAAAAGATGTTTTACCAAGAGATTGGTCACATGACTTGAACTGGGTGTAAGCAAGCTTAACTGAATGGGTCTATTTGCATGTAGTAAGTTCAGGTAGTAGGGTGTTTCCTGTAAAAACGTTTGCTATACATGCACACTAGACAGATCTTTTTGCTAAATTTTTCAAACTGTTTTGCCAAAGTCTGCAAAAATTAAAAAATTATCCATTACAGTTTTTTTTGGCAAAAGAGCCAAGGTAGCAATATTCAAATGCTAAGACTAATCTAACAACAATTTCACGTAAGATAAAAGTTACTTACCCAGCCATATTCTTCGATAATAGAGCAAAGCAAAAAATTGCCGCGAAAATCTACGGATGACAACTGGTATATTGTCTTTAAATTTTTAACAAGTAACCGCGTAAAACATTTGAGCATTTATTAAATACTAGTCAGTAGACTATTTTTCAAAATGTTTAATCCAGTTCACCTTCGCGAATATCCAACATGCAAGTCGCGTTTTTATTATTGTCAAGGTATTTTAGCAAAACATTTTCAATTTCGAAAGGTCTCATTTTTCCCGAAAAGCAAGGCTATAACCTTATCATTTTTGCCAAAAATGTTCAATTTCAAAAAGCCTTATTTTCACCGAAAAAGTAAGGCAATAACCCTACCATTTTAGCCAAAGTCTTTTAATTTAGAAAAGCCTCGTTTTCAACGAAAAATTAAGGCTATAACCTTACCATTTTAGGCCAAATCGTCCGATTTGAAAAGCTTTGTTTTTACCCAAATGGCAAGGCTATTACCTTACGACTTAAGCTAAAGTCTTCTAATTTCAGAAAGCCTCGTTCTCACCAAAAAAGCAAGGCTATACCATTGCAATTTTATCCAAAATCTTCCAATTTCAAGAAGCCTCGTTTTCAACGAAAAAGTTTGGCTATAACCTTACCATTTTAGGCCAAATCTTCCAATTTGAAAAGCCTCGTTTTCAAGAAAAAAGTAAGGCTATAACCTTACCATTTTAGGCAAAAACTTCCAATTTCGAAAACCCTTGTTTTTACCCAAAAAGCAAGGCTATAACCCTACCATTTTAGGCCAAATCTTCCAATTAAAAAGCCTTGTTTCCACCGGAAAAGTAAGGTTATAACCTTACCATTTTCGCAAAGCATTTCTAAATTCAAAATGCCTCGTTTTCGCTGAAAAAGTAAGACTGTAACCTTATTTTTTTAGCCAAAATTTTCAATTTAGAGAAGCCTCGTTTTCACCGAAAAAGTTAGGATATAACCTTATCATTTTAGACAAAGTCTTGCAATTTCAAAAAGCCTCCTTTTCAACGAAAAAGTAAGGCTATAACCTTACCGTTTTGGACAAAAACTTCCAATTTCGAAAAACCTTTTCATTTTTGCCAACTCTTCTAACTTCAAAAAGCCGCGTTTTCACCGAAATGTAAGGCTGTAACCTTATTATTTTAGCCACAATTTCCAATTTAGAGAAGCCTCGTTTTCACCAAAAAAGTAAGGATATCGCCGTCTCATTTCAGCCAAAACTTCCAATTTCGAAAAGCCTTGTTTTTACCCAAATAGCAAGGCTATAACCTTACCATTTTAGCGATAATCTTCCGATTTCGAAAAACCTTGTTTTCAACGAAATCGTAAGGCTGTAACCTTACTATTTAAGGCCAAATCTTCCAATTTCAAATAACCCCATTTTCATGGAAAAGTAAGGCTATAACCTTACCAGTTTATCCAAATACTTCAAATTCCAAATAGCCTCCTTTTCACGAAAAAGATAAGGCTATAACCTTACCGTTTTAGGCAAAAACTTACAATTTCAAAAAGCTTTGTTTAAGGCCAAATTTTATAATTTCAAAAGCCTCGTTTTCAACGAAAAAGTAAGGCAATAACCTTACCATTTTCCCTCAAACTCTTCTAAATTCAAAAAGATCCGTTTTCACCGAAATGTAAGGCTATAACCTTACGATTTTAGCCAAGCATTTCTAAATTCTAAAAGCCTCTTTTCACCGAAAAAGTAAGGCTATAACCTTATTCCTTTAGCCAAAAACATCCTATTTCGACAAGCCTTGATTGTACCCAAAAGGCAAGACTATAACCTTACCATTTTAAGCCAAATCTTCTAAAATTAAAGCTATAAACTTATGATTTTAGCCAAAAACATCCCATTTCGAAAAGCCTTGTTTCTACCCAAAAAGCTAGGTTATACCCTTACCATTTTTGGCCAAATCTTCCAATTTAAAAGCCGCGTTTTCACCGGAACAGTAAGGCTATAACCTTACTATTTAAGGCCAAATCTTCCAATTTCAAAAGGCCTCGTTTTCACCGAAAAAGTAATGCTATAACCTTATTCCTTTAGCCAAAAACATCCTATTTGGACAAGCCTTGATTGTACCCAAAAGGCAAGACTATAACCTTACCATTTTATGCCAAATGTTCTAAAATTAAGGCTATAAACTTACAATTTTAGACAAAAACATCCCATTTCCAAAAGCCTTGTTTCTACCCAAAAAGTAAGGCTATAACCTTACCATTTTGAACAAAAACTTCCAATTTTGAAAACCCTTGCTTTTACCCAAATAGCAAGGCTATAACCTTACCATTTTAGGCCAAATCTTCCAATTTCAAAAGCCTTGTTTTCACCGAAAAAGTAAGGCTATAACCTTACCATTTTAGCCAAAAACATCCTATTTTGACAAGCCTTGATTGTACTCAAAAGACAAGACTATAACCTTACCATTTTAAGCCAAATGTTCTAAAATTAAGGCTATAAACTTACGATTTTAGACAAAAACATCCCATTTTGAAAAGCCTTGTTTCTACCCAAAAAGCAAGACTATAACCTTACCATTTTAGGCCAAATCTTCTAATTTTAAAAACCCTCGTTTTCGTCTTTCTATTCTTGTCAAAAACTTACACTTTTAAAATGCTTTTTTTTTACCCAAAAAACAAGGCTATAACCTTACCATTTTATCCAAAATCTACCAATTTCAAAAGCCTCTTCTTCAAGGAATAAGTAAGTCTATAATCCTACTTTTTTAGCCAAAAACTTCAAATTTCAAAAAACCTCGTTTTCAACGAAAAAGTAAGGCTATAACCTTACCATTTTGAACAAAAATTTCCAATTTTGAAAACCCTTGTTTTTATCCAAAAGCAAGGCTATCACCTTACCATTTTAGGCCAAATCTTCCAATTTTAAAAGCCTTGTTTTCACCGAAAAGTACGTCTATCACCTTACCATTTTAGCAAAAAACATCCCATTTCTAAAAGCCTAGTTTTTACCCAAATAGCAAGGCTATCACCTTACCATTTCAGCCAAAAGTTCAAATTTCGAAAAACCTCGTTTCCAGCGAAAAAGTGAGGCTATAACCTTACCATTTTCGCCAAACCCTTCTAAATTCAAAAAGCCGCGTTTTCACCGAAATGTAAGGCTGTAACCTTATTATTTTGGCCAAAAACATCCTATTTCGACAAGCCTTGATTGTACCCAAAAGGCAAGACTATAACCTTGCCATTTTAAGCGAAATGTTCTAAAATTAAGGCTATAAACTTACAATTTTAGACAAAAACATCCCATTTCGAAAAGCCTTGTTTCTACCCAAAAAGTAAGGCTATAACCTTACCATTTTTGGCTAAATCTTCCAATTTGAAATGCCTCGTTTTCACCGGATAAGTAAGGCCATAACCTTACGAATTTAGCCAAAAACATTCCATTTCGAAAAGACTTGATTTTACCCAAAAGGCAAGACTATAACCTTAGTATTTTAGCCAAAATCTTCCAATTTCAAAAGTCGTATTTTCACTGGAAAAGTAAGGCTATAACCTTACCATTTTCGCCAAGCATTTCTAAATTCAAAAGGCCTCGTTTTCACCGAAAGAGTAATGCTATAACCTTATTCCTTTAGCCAAAAACATCCTATTTGGACAAGCCTTGATTGTACCCAAAAGGCAAGAC
>JAYJMH010049038.1:0-10264 GCA_036873815.1 Phacellophora camtschatica | reverse complement strand
GGTAGTCCTACTTCTTGTGGTAGTCCTACTTCTTGTGGTAGTCCTACTTCTTGTGGTAGTCCTACTTCTTGTGGTAGTCCTACTTCTTGTGGTAGGCTACTTATATCGGATTCGCTTGTTAATTGGAATTTAATCCGGGCGTGAAAAGAATTTTTCAAAGTATGATTTACGACAGTAATTTTATTCTGTTCGGTGAAGATCGTGGTCACGATGATGAAGACACACACCATCTCTAGGCATATCACAAATAAAAGTTTTGCATTTCGTCTAACAAGTTATTTTTTTGAAAGCGTATTTCACGAACAAGTAATATTTGTCATATGCCTTGATATGCTATGTGTCATTAGTATGTCTACCATGATCTAACACTGACCGTTCATTCACGATCACGTTATAATTATATTTCGCCAGCAGAATCTCTTTGAAATACTACCCTCATTTGTGATACCACTTGTGAATTGTTGAACCAACTTAAAATCTGTTTTAGCCCGCATTTGTTCAAAAATCTGCGGCCAACTCAGTTTAGCTGACCAAGCTACTTTAATTGCTTTGACATTTATTTGTATTTCTTTTGCTTGGTTTGATATATATTGAAACGACAGCAATCATACAAGTTTATGCAATAAATTGTAACTTTTCGTGTGGCAGTAGTAAATTGATATATACACCTAAGGCTCTACTAGTGAAAGTTTCTTAATTTTTGACCATTTTGACCAATTTTCATTCGTAAAAGTTTCCTAAAAGTTTCTTTTTTTCCACAAATAAAATTGGGTATTTATTGTACAGAATAAAAAGTCTTCAATGAATGAATCATTTAACATCATGTCCATTCCATTAAAATCATTAAGCATTATGTAATCTTAACTAAAAGTTTCTTAGCAATTTTTCATTCACTAGTAAAGTTTCTTAAATTTTCGTGGCTTTCACCAGTGAGTTTCTTAAAAGTTTCTTATAAATATTCGAAAATGCTTCTGTAGCCAAACGTGGATGACATTTAATAATCAATAATGAAGGTCCAGTCCCGAAACGTTTAGTTTTATTCTACTATACTTTTTAACACTGAGGCATTTTCCTATAAATGCCATACATTTGGCTGTATTTCGTCGGCTTGCATTATTTCCTGTGGAGTAACGGTAGCTCGGGAAGTGTATTTATTTCATTTAAATGTTGTGATTAACGAAATACCCTTGTCAGTATATTTGTCAATAGGAAATGGATGTTTCTTAAGGACATATGGAACTTTCCGAATGAGAATTATCTTTTGATTAGAATATTATTGTGATACGTTGGTCTGGTTTTAGAATATGTGTTGTTTTTTGACACCGTTTTATGTACATTATGATGAAATATTATCGAGAATAACTATGCATTTTTATAGCAGAAATCTGTCTGAAAGTTATATCAAAGCTGGGAAAATTTTGAACAAATACATAATTTCTTTATGCAACCTCCGTGAAAGTTGTAACTGGAGAAATCATTCTTGTTTCAATTTTTGAACAAAGTTTCTCTTTTGCTATTTAAAGTTAATATTAATGGCTAGGTTACGATGCAATTACTGAATGAAAAATTCCATTTCAATTACGTATTTGCCAATTTTGGTTATTACCTCTGTTTAATTCCCACCCCATACATCTGCTTCATGCCACAAAGATATTAGTTGTGTTTTTGTTTGCAACAATCTACTCCCAAACTTGGGGGGGACTACAGTAGCCAAGGATGGGGTTGTGCAATTTAGGGTACCCTTTTCATCAGTTGTTCAGGAATTATGTTTTTTCAATGTTTATTTAACTTTACCATTTGTTTTGTCTTTACATTTGGTAAATTTTTCAGAATTGCGAATGCAGGGCCGTAGCGCCCATGAGGGCAGCCACTTTGTCAAACTTTAGACTTTTATATTGTTTATTTGGCAAAAAGGGGGTTAATAAACGCTCAAAAATCGTGTTGCCCCCAACAACGTTTTCCTTCCTATGATATTTTTTGCGGATTTATTGGTACCTATTTTGATTTTCCCGGATTCATGCGCGGTTAAAGCCTGAATCCCCCACAACCCCGTTTACTCTTGACTATACTCTAGTTCACGGCAATGCCTTTAGCTCACGTGACTTTGCGCACTTCGCCTAATCATTCATAGACTCGGCCTGCATACAGAAGGTCATGCTCAAATTCAAATTTACGAACATATTTTTCTTTTTAATTCATGGAGAATTTTTGATCGAATCGTGAAGATACGAGTCCTACGCAGTGTGTTGTCAGAAAACATACGGTGCTGCTCCTACGGTTCTGAATAGAAATGCGAAAGTTCATAATAGTAAGCATATTTTATTTATTTGCTTCGGTTAGATTAGATATGATTTTTAATCACTGAAAGCTGCTTTTAGTAAAAAGTTCAACTCGAAGTCGTGCTGTGTCTAATCCGTTTTTTGCGCTCTTGTCTTCATTAACCCTGAGCATTTAGCCCAACATATGGTAAATAATAGAAAAAAAATCATGAGCCTTTCAACAAAACGTCGTTTGCTAGAAAACGTATCGGGCTTCATGGCTGATTTACGTTAATTTTACATTTGCATTGCAGCAACTGCACGGGTACTTGGACACAGCGAAGAATAAAAATACTGCCGTAGAAACAACAACTCGTGTTTCTGAAAACCCATGCATTATCGTACCCCAAAACACATCACCTTCGTAGACTAAAAAGCCGCGTTTACATGATACCGGACAAATATTGGTGCGAATTCCCGTTTAGGCGGTGAAAGATTTTTTTCTCTCTTTTTGGGCATAAAAAATTGGCTAACCGCAATAATGTTCGTCCACCTATGTGAACGAATATTTGTTCAATAGGAAGGTGAACTAAAATTCGTACGGTAAAATATGTTTACACGGGTCCCGTGCTAATATTCGTCCGGACGAATTTTCAATTCCTCCTTAGCGAACGAATATTCACTCGCCAACGCGGATGAATATTAGTGCTGTCTGCCAGGTCTTGTGTAAACGGAAAACCGAACTGAACGAATATTCGTCCGGTCTCGTGTAAATGGGGCCTAATAAAACGTTACTTGGGGAAAACATTTTTGGTTAGACTATTTTACCTCTACTTAAGTTCTGATTATTTTTAGAAAGCGACCATACCATATTGTTCCTTCGTAAATCGTGTACGAATTTAGGCCGCATTAATCAATTATGAAGTAGATGGCAAGGCAATAGCTACAAATCACGAGTTACGTTAAAGTTGCATGACAGGTTTACGCATAAATTACTACAAATCACGTGATGAGTTTATACATAAATGAAAGAGAATTCTTATTCATAAATCATTGTAGAACTCTCTTACTCAAACCCTAAAGAGATGGAAACATCAGTTAATTAATACTAAAAGCTAGTGTAAATTCAATAGTTAGTGATGTATTTGAGTTCTTGAGTCGAACAAGTTCTAGCTATGAGGCACTCCCAGGGGTCTGGGGAGCAAAAGAACATACGATTTTATGATGTGTGCGTGCAGGGAACATTATATATTTTTAATGGGGATGAAGGGAACATTGAAAGCGTTTTGGGGAACTTCCCGGATATCAGGTTAGGAACATTTAAAAAGCCAAAGAAATTTTTCACAGAACTAGGAGACACAGGCCTCCCCCGGGAGAGCCTCAGTTATGGAGATGCTTTTTTCTATGTCACAGTGCTGCTTATTTTTCTGCCATTTTTGGCAGAATCTCAATTAACGTCGCATCCATCAATGAAAATTTACTTTGAAAGATTTTCAAATTGAATTGGAAAGCTTGATGATGTTTTGCTTAGCTTTATTTCTAGAACACCAAGTCTAACAATGTTTTTATGCTTTGGAATAGCTTAAGAATTGTCATTCAATTGACCTTGAATCAAACAGAGGCGATTTCAGCAAACAGAGTATGATTAGGCTTTCTAATCTTATGCTTGGTATGCACTTCAGAGCTTTGTGGCAAGCTTCTTGCAAGAGAGCATTAAGTCATACCGAGATGTCATTTGCTGAAATTAAGAAGAGTGGAAAAGCTGCATGAAAACTCTTTCGTGAAAATTCTTTCGTGATGCTCATAATCAAAGCCTTTTGTTGGATGCAGTTTACAAATTTGCTTCACACTGTGGGCCTATTTTCCTATTCAACTTTAAATACTGGAAGGACGGGGATCAAATGTTGTACTCTTTTGTTCTGACTTTTAAACGCTGGTTTTCATTGTGACATTGCCTGCGGAAATTGTCTGCGGCTACCTGAGACTGACTTTCTTAACACAGGTTTCCATTAAAACATTTCTGGTTCTGTGATGCCGTAAATTCCGTGAAAGTTGAATCAAATTCAACTTTTTAGCAGCCTCAGACAACCTCGGGTAGCCGCAGCCATCACAAGGAGTATGTTTCCTTAAAAAAAAAATTCAGCCTGCGACCTTGTCGCAGACAGTTACTGCTTGAGTAGAAACAAGCCTTAATTAGTGAAAAAATTATATACGATTAATAAATTCATTAGTTTCATTTAAATATCGGAAAATAGTTTTAAAGTGGCACTGATTCCAGATATAATTATAAATCTGTCCGTTGTTGGTAAAAACAATTCCAATATTACTTCTTTTTAGTAGATTGTAAAAAATATGATATTTTTGATGGTTTCAAAAGTCAGCAAAAGGCCTTTTTCTCATCCGCCCTTTTTCCAAGAAAAAACCACTGGCTTTATGAAAAATAACGTTTTCAATTTATTCCCACTTTGATTTCTCTCGTTTCATCTGTCCTATATTCCGTATTTTTCCACTGTGACTGCATAAATCAAAACACGGAATGTAGGACAGATAGAACAAAAAAATGACAAGGTAATAAAATTGATCTTTACACTTTCTGAAGCCCGCGAAAAACTTTCTAAATCTCTGACAATTTTGCTTACCTGGCCTTTCTGATCTTTCCACATATAGCTACGTTATTGTTAATTAGCTAGTTAAAGCTACATTCGTTGGCTAACATTAAATAAAGAGATAGAAAAAGTTCAACGGCGATTGGCAAAATAGATCAATGTTCACAGAAAGGAAGTTCTATAATCCGCTTAACCACCCCAACACGGTTGAAAAACTTCCTAAAGTGATGCTCGTGTACATGGTGCCTAAGACCACAATGGACGGTTAAAAATATGAACCCTAATTCACCACTGAATATGTCATGTTTTTCGTATTACATTTTCTGTGAAAAATCTGTATTTGTATTAAATCTCAATCGAAGACTCGAAGTACTCTACTTGCATCTCCTGCTGATCACACAAGGAAAAGACATGCACCTGTTTAGGTAGAGAATTTAATTACAAAAAGAAGATCGAATCATACATTATTTATGAGGTAAACGACACCGGAAAACTGAAAACGTCTTTAAGTGGTACGATATTCTTCAGTTTGAAGAAATGTTTGTCATGAAATAAAGTCCACCGTTTTCGTGGAGGTATTATGCGGAGTGTGATTTCTGTTCGATCAATTGGAAATACAATTAATTCATCTTCTCATTGGTAATTTACAGTGGTTGTAATTAATAAAATTACAATTCGGTTAATTGACAAATGAAAGCAGTTTGGTGTTAACGAAGCACGCATTGGCTGCTAATTGATGATATCCATACCTTGATCGTATGTACTGTGCTTGGAAGATAGCTCACTGTTTTGCTTTACAATTCAAAGGTGAGTTTAGAGTTTTGAGCCATGACACAAATTATATATTTTCATGTACTCAAATCAGTTATGATATACACGTATTTTTATAAGAAACCTGGCTAAGGCTCCACTAGGAAACGTTTTGGACCATTTTGGATTAATTTTCCCCTAGCAAAAGTTTCTTAAAAGTTCCTTAATTAAAAGTTCCTTAATCTAAAAAATTAAGCATTCTTTTTTTCAACAAAAACATGGGTATATATTGTGTACATGATACAAAGTCTTGTCCACTCTATGCAAATCATTATGTAATCTTAACTAAAAATTTTAAAAGTTTCTCAGCAATTTTTCATTCATTAGTAAAAGTTTCTTAAATTTTCTTGGATTGATTTTCTTATAAAAAGTTTCTCATAAAAGAACGTGTATATTCGCTCTAAATGGTACGATATTGTTCTTGTGGACCCACGGATTCATACTGCGAATTTCAGATTTTGTTGCATTTGATTTGGGTTTCTATATCAGGATCGGACATGATCTTGCCTGCGTGCAGACTTTTCCTGGGTTGGGGAGGAGCTTAGGGATGCAGACTTTTGCACGCAGACTAGACATGATCCGACAGAGGTATTTTGGATTGGAATTGTGGATCTGGTTGAAAACTTTGCGGATCTGCAGATCTTAGCCAAAAAAATCAGTATATTTACTTTTTTTATCGCTTTATTTAAATTTGGTAACATAAAATAGCTAACAGCTAATTAATACCAACGTTTATTCCTGCTGAAAAAGCATCGCGTCGGGACCGACCAACTCATTCGTCGTTTTTTTCTTACCATAGTCATGGTTTGACCAGATTTGGTATCAACTTTATGTTTTATGTTTTATATCCTTTTAGTTTGGTGTGCAGCATAGCAGTTGCTAAATAAATTTAATTAATAAATTATGATTAAATAAATTGAGAATATGAGTTAATAACAAGAGTAGACATAGAGAAAAAATCTGACAAAAATTGCCTGCGGATTACCGGTAAAAAAAAACTCCAGATTTCCGAGCCGAGTGTGCCCGGAATAGTGCGATTGCCTCTTGTGGTCGCAATGAACAGCATCTTTAAATTTTCCTGGGCTCTGAGAAAACCCATCAGAAAACCCTTCTTGACGGGTGTACGGTCGTACACTTTTGGGTACTGACTTGTTACATACTTAAATTGTTTACATTTCACTGATCACCCAAATAAAATTTCAAATATGCATCATGATTCCAGATCGACCAATCAATACCGAACCGCACATTTTAATGCTTCACTCGACACTTCAATGGATTTCCCCAACAATTTGATCTGTTCAACCATGAGACATTCCATAAATTTTGATTGGCTAACCTTTTCCACAGAAAGCATATCCTTTCGTCACCAGGGGGGGCATACTATTTGCAATTTGGCGCTTTGTCACCTTTGCTTCCAGGGGGTTACTGCTGTTAGCAAAGTTTAATTTGAATGTTGAATTGTGAAATGTTTACCCTTTTTTCACTTCTAACAATTTCGTGCACTTTTTACGAAAATCTTTTTACTTTCTAGAAAACATCCCCAAAAATCTCGAAAGCTTTTTCAAGGAAGTGAACCTCGCCTTTTAGTGTATTTACTTCTATTTGCCTTTCTAAATTCAAAATTGACAACTTGTGACTCGATTGAAAAAGGTATTTTAATTAAAAACAACATAAAGAGCTCGGCACTCTTTTGGTTCGTTATTGTGATGAAAGAAGCTGAATTATTCTCACTTACTTTTTGAGTTATGATGACACCCTGTTTGAACAGATTGTTCAATTTTAACAATGCATCAAAATATCGTAATTAATCAAAAGTCACGAGACTCATCCAAGAAAAAAGCAGCGAACGTCTGGTACCACTCGCTTAATTGATTTCGAGGTGTAAAATTCAACAAATTTATTTTTCAGATATTTTAATTTGGCAATTAAAATAAAACGTGGGTAATTTAGTGATATTTAGAAATTTTTTAATGTTAAGTTTTAACATCTGTATTTCTGCTTCTTCTTCCTATTTCGCTCGTGCTTTGGGAAGATGACTGAATGTAATCGAAATGCTCAATCTTGCAATCCAGCTTATAAGTTTTGGTTTCCTCATGAGACGCCACATCATAATTACTTATCCCTTTGGCGAGAGCCGCCCTAATATCACAGGCATTAAGCATTTGTTTGATCTGTTTTTCGAAAAATTTGAAAAATTTTATATGCAACCCCCTGGAGGCTTCATACCAAGATTTGAAGCAGCATATGAACATCGAACTGTGGTTAATCACCCATAGAGAAGTGGATTTCCATCTTTTTGAGTTTCTCTCCATCAAACCTTCTACAATTTGATAAACAGACGCCCATTTTATGAATTATGAACGTGTAAGGAAAGAAAGGAGCGTTTCAGGTGAGTAAAGACGTTTTATTTTTGTTTCATGACTTCTGAAGAAAACGTGTTGTTGCCTGTTTGATTTTCGTTCATCATCATGGATGGTCGGCCTAAAATTTCTCTGTATTGTGTTCTAAAAGAAGTTATCCTCTGTTTTCATTTGGAGAGTTTGTCTGTGAGTATATAAATTTTGTGAAGAACAGGGAACATACATTTCGCTCGAGGAAAATATACCCAACGAAATTTGTGAAATCTTGTTCTTGAAACTTTAAGAAATCAACCAGTCTCCTCCCCCAAAAAGCAAATTTTACGGAGCGCTTCCCTCTGTGGTAGGTGGGATATTGAATACACGCTTGGCTTTTCATTCCAATTTTAGAAATTGACAAATAAATATCTGATCTGATAAGCTTAGCTTTCATAACTTTCAGGTTGTTTTTTATAAATTTTCACAAGTTGTGAATTTTTTTTTCATTTCATAATCTATCATCGTAATAATACGAAGAAATTGATTGATGTTCATTTCATTTTTTTTTACATCAAATGAGTTAAAATATTTTACCAGTTCTTTTACTATTGTTATAAATAAAAATCAGTTATATTGAAATACGCATAACATATGTTATTTCTATTTTATTTTTGGTACTACAAAACTACAAAAATAAATCAATGAGTTACGAAAATATGAACGTTTTGTTTTGGAATTACGAATTTCTCAACAAAGCACTCATTTTAAATAAATCTAAATTAAAGAATGAATTGGAAATTAAAGAGACAGTTGAAACCTCGAAAATAATCTTTTCCGGTAGCTAGTAACGTCGGCACAGAACGTTCTGAGTCACAACTCAGCGCAAGCAACTGAACAAGCAGATATGAGAAGGGTGTGTTTGTTTGAATGCAACATCTTCCCTCTGTTTTTTGTTATTTTAAATCTTCATTTTAAAATTTAGCTCTGTTTTGTAATCGTATTAATATGGACTATAATACAAGAAAAAAGGAACTGTTTTTAATGAAAAACTGGCGATTATCCTCTCCCCCTTTACCGCTCAGAGCGTCAACCAGTTTCTTAAATCGTAGATCATATTTCTTTGTTTTGGTCGTTGTGTTATGGTTTTGCAAGTAGCCTATTTTTATTTTTGCTGTTTGTTCTTATCGACGGTAAAACATAGATTTTCGTAGTCACAAGAATAATTACTTGATGCTGTGAGAAATCTCTGCAACCCTTCGACAAATTCGCTGTGGTAGGAATCCTTTCCACAGTGGACTGCGGTTTTCAACTTCAGATGACTACCTGTTTGCTCATAGGTGCGGTGGGCGGCAATTTCCTCTTTTTGCTTTTACTGACACATGTATTGTGATTTCGATAATAAATATTGATTTTGATTTTGCATTATTTTAACTGTTGAGTAATTGCAAAAAATGACAATTAACCATCATATTTATTATGTTGTCTTGGATGTGAGCTGGGGGTGGTACTAGGAGAGGGGGGCACTTTACTTTTTTACACCCCATCTGGTTTGTTCTTTAATTAAGCAACATTAATGCTGAATTTCTTCTAATTTTTGTATGAGGTTTAGATGCATGATTTCTTGCTCCGTATTGTAATTCCCAATTTTTGTTGTAATTCCCAATAATTTATAATAATTCAAATAATCTAACTACTCTTTCACAGGCACAAATTACAAGTTAAATTACCTATAAAATACTCAATGCAACTTTCTAAACTTACTGGTAAATAGACCGTTTCACAATAACATAAAAACCAGTTTGTTTTCAGTTTCATCCACTGATAACAACTTGGTTTTGTAAACCATATTTTTTTTAAGCAACTAAGGTCTGGAGTTGGTAGGTCATTTCTTAAATTTTTCTATTGTTATGGAAAATTATATAACAATATAATCCATTGTAATATCTGAGAAATTATAGGCCTACTATTTCTTATTTAAATGGGAATTTAATTATCTAAGAATGTTGCTGGAAAATGTAGAACATTCCTGTGTTTTGACATTGCAAGAAATCTCTGGATATTGGTCACATGATATAAACTGGGTGAAAACAAATCTGGAATGGAATGTTATATGCATTGATGGAAAATACTGCCATTGAAAACTGGGGGTTGTAAAGCTTGTTAAAGCAATTAGCAAAAAGGAGAAGGAAATTCCCATAAGAATAATCCTCCCTTTTAAGGATCAAACATCTGCTCAGGCTGTGAAAAAGCA
>JAYJMH010049027.1:0-13891 GCA_036873815.1 Phacellophora camtschatica | reverse complement strand
GGAGCAAGTGTTTTGGCTACCCATTGCATGTTAATCTGACTGTCCATCCAGGCACAGCTTTGGAAGTAAACATCAACCCCCTCATCATACTGAGCTTTCTCTTCTGTACTCACATTTCCTTTTCCACGGAATACAATGGCTGGTTTGACATTTTGTTGCCCCTCTGCACGAATACAAAGCAGCAATGTAGCTTGTCTCTTGTCCAAGTCACTTGAGGGTTGAGAAACCCACACTTGCTGACTCCCTTTCACTTCGTATGTTTTATCCTAATCAATTACAAACGGAAGGGGTACTTGATCAACATCGTACCTGTTCTGTGGTAGCCAACTCCCATACTGGCCATCTACGCTAGCATTTTTTCGCCGTCTTGTTGTTTTGAGGGATGCCCTTAGATTCCTATGGAAACGCTGAATTGTCTCCTTACCTTCACTTGCTGAGCTCTTTTTCTTGTTCGATCTTCTCCTGAAAGCAATGTTATGGCGCTTTTTAAACCTTTGGAACCAGTTGTCACTGGCTTTGAATTTCTTAGCTGCCTCTTTTCCATAACAAGTCTCAACCTTTTCCTTCATTTTCCTTTTTAGCCAAAGCTTTGAAATCTTGCATCCTTTTGCTCTTCTGAGTTTAAACTCCACAACAAGACGCCCAGCCGCTGATGGAAACTTCTCGCTTTTCACTTATTGACACACAAGTTGTCTTCTTTGTCGTGTGGGTCTTGCTGTGCCTTTGTTCTTCTTTGTCTTGTTGAGAACTAGCTGGCTTTGAATTTTTATCCGGTCTTTGTTCCATTTAACTACTAATGATTTGCTGATCCCTCTTCTTTCTGCGACCTTTTCCCACAGCTTTTTTGTCTTAAGTTCTCTCATGGTATCTAAAAGATCCAGAGTTTGTCTATAGTGTAATCTATAGTGTAAGATTTCCTCTGATTTGCCCCTCGACGATTGTTGATTGTGATTCCAGATTCATGTTCCTCTAGCTCTGACACATCATATGTTGCTTCTTGACTTTCTTTGTCCATTATTTGCTGACCAGTAGCTTGATTGACACATTCGTAGAAAGTTTTCGATAATAAGCTGCTTTGGCTTAGTTTTGACTTTGAGAGCTTCTCTGGATGCTTGAATCGCACATGAATAGCAAGGTATTTTTCCCCTGCGAACGAATCATGGCAAATTTCACACTTTACGGGCTTGTCAGGAAGCTCAACTGCTTTTGGAAGACCTGCAGATACATTAAAGAGCTTGCCCGTTCTTGTTTCTACCTGCTTCTTAGAAACAGGAAACAAAGTGTGATTCATTTCCTTAGCTGGAGAAATTCCTAATCGAAAATAGATAAGCTGTTAAACTCACGTGTGTTGAAGCGAAGCGATAGCATTAGCGAAGCGTATCAAGACATCAACAACAACACAAAATAAAGGGGGTCTGGGTAAGACTAGCACGGTTGTTGTTGCAAATAAAATCTCTGAAACAATCCAGACAGTGCAAAATTAAAAATTCAGCTGCTTCCTTTCGTTTATTTGTACGCATAATTTGGCACAAGCCAGAAACCGATAATGTTTAGAGAGCATGAGGTGTTTGTGGAGTCAAGCGTTTGAGGTTACCATGCATACTTTAAATATTCAACTGTTATTGTGGGAGAACTGATGATGTGCGAGATCGAAGAGGACAATGACCATGACAAATTTGCCGTTGCAGTAAAGAATAAATCTGGCCAAATTGTGGACCATGTACCTATTGAAATTTCGAAGATTAGGTGCAAGTTCATTCGTGACTATGGAGAGGTTGAGGTGGAGTGCATTGGACACCGACTTAATGTGGGCCAAGGAAAATGACGTGAGATACCTGTGGAATATAGGCTGCTTGGAAATCAGCAGTATTTGCAAAATGTAGTAACAAAGCTAAAAAGCACAGATCTGGCTCTCAATATCAGTGACATTAGGAAATGTGGAACAAAGTAACTGAAGATCATATGCATCAAATATGTTCTTGCAATGTAGCTGTTATGTACTAATATGATTTTAGAAAAGAAGAACCTGTTTCAAATTTCTTAGGCTAAATAGGTTCTATTTATATGGGGTATAAATGACAACTTTTAGGCTAACAGGTTCTTAATTTCTAGGTTCTTAGTTGCGGGTTTTTACTGTATCAAAAACAATGTTTTCCAACATCAAGGTAAAAATGTTGGTTGTTGTATTATGTTTAAATTAACATTGGCATTTCCAACTTGTCTGACAAAGAGATATTGTCTATATCTTACCTTTTACTGTCTGAAACATTTTATCCATCGCAAAAAAAAGTGGAGACACAAAGGTTTAATGATACCTGTGTGATCAAAATTGCCCAAATCTGCACCGTGAATTGGGGGAGCATTGGTACATTTGGATTATTTCTGGAGGAGACAATTTTAAACATACCACAACGAAGCATAAGCAGGATAAAAATAAACTAATGTAAATGTATTGAAGGCAATATAGGAAAATGTTTAACGTTTTTCACAAATAGTAATTTTCTCTATATGAGAACGAAGATTACCTTATTCACCTCAATTTTCGCGACCTCAAATTTTCGTGAGGCTGGAAAATTGAATTCCAAAAAATATTTTGAAAACATTTAACAAAAAAAATTAGAAGGCATTTCTTAATATTTAGATATGCATTCTTCTCGCATAAAAAATTTTACAACTTTATGAATCTACGCCCTTTAATTTTCGCACACCTGGTGCCTTTGCGCGAAAATCAAAGGTGCGCGAAAATTAAGGTGGGTGTGGGTAAAGTATTTGCTGTTCATTTTTGGTTCTCGCAAACAAAAACAAACTGAGCACTGAAGAATATAAAAACAAAAAATTAGAAGAACATAAATCATAAATCTCCTACATAGATCCAGGACGTACCACAAAAATATAATCACTCCAAGAAGAACTCCATTCCAGCCAGTTAGTTTCACTGATTGAGAAAACACTCGAATAAGCTGCAAAATATTTTGTTTAAATAGTACTTTTTATTTTCAACGAATAAATATGGATTTGATAAAAGTTCAACGAAACAACACAATGATGTATAACTAATTTCAAATACGATATTTAGCATCAACTTGGCATTTTTTTTTCAAGTATAAGTGATACATTAAAAATTGTAATCGAGTGATAAAAATAGGGGGAAATGTTCGCTCTTCAAAAAAGTTCTTTCATAAAAGTTTCTTTCATAAAACATCTTTCAAAATATGATACATATGTATTGGAAATCATAGTTGAAGTTTAAGATTGATATATAGTTTACTGAAATTGAAAACTCAACAGAGCTATCGATATTAATAACTGCGATAATAACTTCGACGCATGATTACGTAATTCCGATTAAGAAACCTAATTTTGAGCATTATTTTTCAAACCTTTGTAATTTAAATTAAACAAATATATTTTAAAGCGTTTAATGCAGCAAATTATATTTTTGCATCCTATTTATGACATTTCTAAAAATATGAATTGATGGCAACTTTCAATAAGGTGATTTATTAATTTCTCGTAACGTAACAACTTATACCATGCATCAAAACGAGATCGCTTTTAAACCGGCAAAATTACATTGTTTTTAATGTGCTGGAGAAATCTTTGACATTGCTAAAATTAATATAGCCCTTGTTGTACACGGCAACGTAAAAATGAGTATAATCACAGAAAACAACAAAATTACAAAAGATGATCAAAACGGAAAAAAACATTTTAAGGAAAAGTTGAAGGTTAGATCGGGTAATTAAATTTGAAAAACAAATTTATGAAAGGTTTTATGCTTTCTATATATACTTAATCTGCTTGAATGAATGCTAAATATGACTTACCAAACATGCCATTGGCAAAGCACTGAAACCCATTTTTCTTGAAACTTGGTCGGTGTGCCCTGTGAATACCTAAGCAGTAAGAAAAATGAAAAAACAGGTTTCACCTTTGCTTTATTGGTCATCATAATATCATTTACTCTTTATATTATCACTGCCATCATCATTGTCATCATCAAGTATAAATAACAAAATATCAACAGGAGTATTATCGCAATTAATGAAAAATTTAAAGTGTCAGGCATTACCCTTCATCAGAAATAATGCCCGAAACGTTATACATCTACCCGGGGTCCCCCAAAAATGTGTCATTGTTTATTAAAAATAATGAGAAAAGTACAACAGTAAGCAATGAAGCCGTTACAAATTTGCAACCTAGAAACATTAACTGAAGTCTGCTACAAATTTCTCCAAAATCGATAGTATGCACTAAAAACAGGCAATTGTCATGAAAATGTTTATGTCATGCTTTTGAGGAGTAGCTTCTAAAAAATTGACTATTCTTTTGAAATCAGTTGAATGTCTTCGATTTTTTCTTTTTATCAATTTCAATTTGCACAAAAAAATCCTTTGGACAGGATTGATATTCAATACTCTCAGTGTTAACGCAATTGCCAAGTTCTGTAATTAAAAAAAATTATGCACTCTCATAGAATGCACTGCATCTCAAAGAAAAAAACAAATTTCAAAAGAAAAGTTAAATTATTTTGATAGCTACTCATCAAGAGCATGGCATAAACAATTTCACGAAAAGCTCCAGTCTTAAACGTAACAAAGCCTTGGTTCTACGTCGATGTTTCGGCTTTTCACTTTGACAGAATATAAAGCTATAGACTTCCATATCTTGGTGTCTAAACAGCCGATTTGAAATAACTTGCAAAAAATGATAAATTGATGTTTCCAAATTGGAAAGATCCAGCGTCTTGATTTGTCAAGGGGTTTGTTGATACTTCCAATGAAACGGCGACACAATTTTTGGGACATCCGGTGTAGTAAATTAAATTTTTGTGGTATTAATATATTTCCATATGATAACTCAAAATAGAAAAAGGGACAAAAATGAAATATAAAAACGGGTATTAGCGACAACAAAACATAGTTATACGCAAAACATAAGTTATACGGAAAGTTAGTTATACGCAAAGCAAAACATATGTATACGCACTATACCTTATTTGGAATACCAAGATACTTATCTTCAAACATGAAATTGTCCGTTTTCCCTTGACCAGAACTAGACTCAAACAAATTCTGAGACTTTTTTATGATGCATGGTAGTTTTCAAAAAAAAATTAAATCTGTACATTGCAAAAGAAACTATATACATACATTTTCGTCGTTATTCAAAACGATTTGGCGTGCAAGACTTGCTCGGTAAGTTTCATACACCTAAAATGATACAATCTTTTAAATATGTTTCTGAGTATTATCCAAGATTACGTTACTTGTTTAAGTGCAAAGCTGAGTAAACCATGCACACTTTGTTCTAACGCATGCATCAAAATTGAGTTCTGTTGTGAGAAGTTGGTTGAAGATTTTTCTAGTTGATTAACTAAAATTGTTGATAAACCAACATATGAACTGTAATGTTTCACTTTAATTCATATTAAAGAAATTTAGGCTCAAAAACGAGCAACAAATATGTAAATATTGAAAACAAAATTAGCCTAATTTTAACACACTAAAGGAATTCAAAATATAATCTAATGAAAATTCAAAAATTACCGGAGAATCCACTTCTGGCTGCCGTTGTTGCAGCATTTTCAAAAATTTTCAATCGTTGCAGCGTTTACACGGATACTGTTCGATAAAATTCGCTTTCAACAGTATGCTTTCTCAGATATCTCCACCATGTTGCAAAAATATACGTTTTTGTGTGGACGGGATGTGAAAACGCAAAAATGAGTTTTCAAACAAATTTAACCCATGAAGACGTGGACCAATATGCTACTGCTTTATTTTTACTTAAAACTGCAGTGCTGATTTGTTTAGTAGCAAATATAACAATTGTGTTCACGTGTGGCTATAATATTATTAATAAGTAAATTCTTTTATTTAAAAGTAAATAAAGCCAGATCTTAATGAGAATAAATGTTTGGGGCATTAACCGTCCATCAGTAGTAACGGAAAAAATATGATAAAACAAAAAAAGAAGAGAAAGAACGATCAATATGATATTTGTATTAGTAGAATGAAAGAAAGAGACGTAAAAATGAGAATAGGAAGTGCGAAAAAACAAGATAAAGAAAAAGAGTTTCGCAAAATGAATACACTCAATATATTATGATATGAAAGAAAAGCGTTTGTTGAGTCCCTGCGGTAGAAGAGTTCCCAATTTAAAAATTAATCTTTTCGTTTAGGTCTTTGTAAAATTGAGCTCAAAAGAGTGAAAATTATTTGATTCTGGTTGCAATTATTTTATATAAAATTCAATGCAAAGGACTGAAATTTGGTAGGTTGAAATTTAAAGCTTTAACGATTGACTGGATAATACTGCAATGCTGTTATGCGACCTTGACAAACCTCTGGCTGAATATCGTTGAATTTGGTAACGAATGCATGTTTAAACCAATCAACAAGAAATTCAGATCCCATCACCAATCCAGCAGCAGGAATGAATTTCCATATGTATTCTGAAGAAGAACAAAACAGTGGCGTCAAGATAAAGTTTTGGACAAAAAGTATCCTATATTGTATGATCTTTTGTCAGCAGTAGCAGGCTATTTGTAACAACATTTTCTTGGAAGAATATGAAAAGTATGAAGTTAGCTATATAAATAAAACTAGAGAGTTGAAACTGTGAAAAAGTAATCGAAAGCATAAACCAGAAAAATTCAATGAGCTTCCATTGCCGTCCTTAAATGATAAGCTTTCTGGATCAGTAACGTGTGTCTGTATCACTTGATAAAAGTAATTTTGATAAAGGTTTTAATTCGTTTCTATAAATGCTTCTATAAATATTAATTATTGTTTTATTAAATTTTTCATATTGTTTAATTTGTTAGCTATTTAAGTTACCAGATATTTTACTCTTTTACTTCTACTAGGATTCAAACAACGGACACTCATTTTAGAGTATTTACATATGTTTTTATCCATAGTAATTTTATTTATTCACTGCTCAATTCTCTACTTCAGCGGAAAAATAGAAATGGTTGAAAATAAACACTCTCGATATTTTAGTCAATCGTATAGGCAGAGTCTGAAAAAAGAATTTTACACAACTGATTCCGAAGACATGAAAATAACATATTATAATCATAAAACATTACACACAAAAATACATTTTGTAACACCTCTTAAGAAAAATTAAAGTAAACAAATCATAGCTTTCTGAACAAATCATGGTGAAAAATAAAACCAGATGAATGAGTTCCAAGTGTGAATAAATTTACATCAATACAAGTTTAAATTATAAAAATCCTTTCACAATCATTACTGGGCACGAAACAAAGCTGCAATCTAACAAATAAAATAATGCAACAATGGCATTTACTCTTTCATTAAGACAATGACATATCATCTTTATTACCATTCTATTTCCAATTCAAATCAAAGCTTAAGAAAGCAGCGTCGATGGTGCATTTGACTTGGACATGAGATCAATAAGCCATGAATATCTCTAGAAGGTGATTATCAAAACAATGTTTACGCACTCTTCCGCCAAAAAAAATAAACAGTGCACGCAAATACTTGCAGAAAATGCTTCAGCCGTAAGAAGTATACCAAAAAATAAGTTCATTCAGTAGACTTGATTTAACTGTTTGGCACTTATTTGCAATTTGACTCACATGAAAAGATTTTCTAACATTCAAGATAATAAGGTCACAATCAAAAATTGTGGCTTCATAGCAATAAAATCTTCCCAAGCATATCAATTAGGAAAATAAATTAACACTAAAGCATTGTTAAGATAATTTAAAAACTAACCTGAAATTATTTTAAAGAAGGTGCTCAAGGGGGGGGGGGAGGGGTCCTGATCACGGATTACGAGACAAATTTCATCGAATTCATGGCTCACGCCTTAAAATTTATAATTTTAACGGAAAATATCGTCTACCTGAAAAACTATGGAGGTTTTGGACAACTCTGTATTATCAATTGCCAAACGGTATCCATTAGGGCCGCCGAGAATATTCTGAAGCCCTCGAGAAAATGTATAACAGAGGCCCTTGCGAGAGAAAGGAGACAATTTTTTGTAATCACGCCCTTTACTTTGGCATAAAACACTGAGCCTCTTCCATATCGCGCGAATCTTCGCCAAAATGTCTATCTTTATGAAAGAAACACCAGGACTCCTGCTGGGTGATCCAAATGAAAAGCAAGACTGTTTTCAGGGGCCCTAGATAATACAAGATCAATGCAGGGGCCTAAATAAAAACAAGATTCACTCTATGCATTGGCTGTAAAAAACAAGACTCTTTATAGGGGTCAAATAAAGACACAACTCCATGCAGGAGGGGCTAAATAGAAACAAGATTCACTTTACACTTGGGCCCAAATGAGACAAGACGTATGGATGGACCCAAATAAAATATGTGGCCGGGCGCTTGCGTTAAAAAAATGCGAAATATTAAGGCTACGAAGTGGTAATGCATCTTTAAATGTATTCTCAGCCTCAGTTTTTCAGGAGGAGACAAGCATAAAAATTATTTCTTTAAATGTGGAAGCCCCCTTCAGGTTGAGGCCCTGGGGTAGAGCACCCTGTCTCCTCTCTGCGTTACTGGCATCCCTTGCCAGAGCCCAAGAAAAATTGATCAACCCTCATTTGAATTTTTTAAGGTTGTTACGAGGAAACGAGCATGGATACGAAAGCCTTCTTTCCATTTGATTTCTCCTTACGCTTCCATTGACGAAAATTGTTCGGCGACCGGAGCGATGCGAGCGACTGGAACCATCCAAATATATTTAAGGGAAAAATGAATTAAAAAAAATCAGTGATCCCAGCGACATTCTGCGCATTTTCCTATTCTTGGTAAACCCGTTTGTTCTCTCATTTGATAATAATGGCTGCAAGAGAAGTAGAAGAAGGAGAAATTGTCGATTTTCCATGTTTTATAGAAGAAGTGAGGAAATTCGAAAGCTGCCAGCTAATTCATCTTTTTGCAAATCTCTCCTATACCTTAAAATGGTGCTTTCTTTGGTTTATTCATTTCAATCTATGCATCTTTGGAAAATCACCAGTATTAAAAACCACTGAAGGCTAAAAATTGCATGCTCGAAGGATAATATTTCTGCTTATTGAAGACATTTTTTTTTAATTTGTCGTCAAAAGCCACTGTATCGCTGTAAAATTGAAAACATTGAGCAAATGTAAACTATTCAGTCGCTCTCGTCGCTCCAGTCGTGTTCTGACGATCGCAGCGACGAGAACAACATGAATGATAAAAAAAACCATTTTCCTTGTGATGGAATAAGAATATTTGCAGATTTTCTCTACGATACAGGAAGAATGAAAATATGCTCTAACGAATCACTTTTTTTAAAAGATGAATCACGTTTCACGAAATAAAATATCTTTAATTCACGGATCACGGACCTCCTGAGTGGGCCAATCATGGATCACGGAAAAACCCTTTCCACCCTCTTTATAAACCATCACCGCATACAGTTAGATGAAAAACTAACCAAAGCAGAACAAAATGACACATTTTGAAAAGAATCTCAGAAAAATGATATTGAACTTTTTGTCATTCAAAACAACTTTCAATGACAAAATTACACACATTTCAAGTATAAAGAAATACAGAAATAAACACTCATTTCTTTACAATGGTTAATATTGAAATGACAACATACCTATATCCCAATTAAATTCCGTCATGTTTCGCATGAATACAATCAATATGAGATTAAAATAATGAAATCTTTCTCTGGCATCTATAAAATAGATACATTCAAAAAATTTCATGTAGCAATTTACTTCCATTTATAATAACCTCACCAGCAGAAGAGACATGCACAATGGCTGTGAACTGAAAATCTCTTTTTGGTAAAAATAAATGGTATTATAGAATTATAAAGAATAGCATTTAACTTTTACTAATATCTTATTTTGCCTGCGAGTTATCCAATATTTTGCATGTTTTCCTGATGACATCAGTTTGCTTCCTATGTAAGAAGGTATACAAGGTTGATGTCTCAGCAGGGAAATTTGTTAAAAAACTTATCTTTTTCAACGTGTGTGCCTTTCTAAACATCGTTATTTGTTTCTATACATTTTATAAACTGTTTATGTAGCTCAGCTGCAAAGCTCTTTACTAATGTAACTTTCCCAAAACAAAATGTAGCTTTGTTTCTGTTCCTTTGTGGGGATTTTGCAAAAGAACTTACGTCATCAGGAAAAAAAATTAAAACGGTATTCTTTATCTGTCTATAATGCTCTTTATTTACATTAAGACAAATTTTTAGTTTGTAGCTCTTTTATTATTTCTGGTCTAGTAATTAAGTCATTGAGCTTTTAAATGAAAAACCCACCAAATGTATAAAAATCAAGAAAACGAAATTTGCAATTTTTACGTTAAGTAACTTCCAAATAACACGTTTCCAAAAACTGATCGCATTTGACAAGAAAGTTTAATTTGATAAATGATCTAGTTTGTAATTCAATAAACCTCCAACTTTATTATAATTCAAATTAAATTGTAATTAAAAAACTGTTAGCTATTGTTGAATTCAAGAAATGTAACCGTAATAAAAAAGCTTGTCATACCACTGCAAGAGATTTGAAATAAGTTGCTTTTCTCAACTCTTTTGAACACACTGCCTTTGATTTCAACAAACTATATGCAAAAATACGAAGCCATTTATTAATAAAATTTAGGAAATGCTTAAAATTTAAATCTATTTTGTAAAAACATTTTATCGAACATTCACGAATGCAATAAAATTGGATAAATGTCAAAATTTTCATCATGGTTACGAACAGAAAAATAGTTTAAAACTTAGGGAATAACTTAAATTAAATACATCAATTTGGAATTTACTGTTGACACTGTATCAATTAAATCCCGAACGTTTTTTTTGAAATGTTTCTAGAAAGTTTAAAAAAAATTATCTGGTTTGAGCTGTAAAAACATATTTTCAAAAGATGATACTCTATCAATTTTAACGAACAACTTACTGTAAATCCAAATGTAAAAACCATGAACTCTAAAGTAACAACACATTTTTTAAGAAAATGTGGTTTGAAATTTGTTAGAATATTCAGTGCTTTTAAAAAGTTTGCGAAAGGTTGATAAAGTATTTCAGAAATGTGTTGAATTAGTAAGCATATGTTGGCTCACGTAATTGATGCCAGGATGATTTTTGTGTTGTTTGGCGGTAAGAAGTTTGATGTAAAGTCGAAAGAAGAGAATGCAAATCTTTCAGATAAAATTACAAAATAAAATGTACAAAATAAGTTTTCAAAGTGTATATGCCTACCTGATTTGATATCATAATTGTGAGTAATGCTTTGTTGAACGAATTCAAAGCTACATTTAGGACAATTGCTTGACACAGATTGAGCAAACTATGCAAATCTAACTAGAATCAAGGAAAGAGCCGAAAATGAAATTCGAGAGAATTCAAAGGCTTCAAACTATTCGATCACCTTCGTCAAGTTATTCCAAAACATCTGATCCTGTCAGTTGAAATTTTTTGGAATAACTGAAATAAAATCAGAAGATAAAACAATCCCTTGTCGGGTCTGTTTTGTAAAAAATCATGGCGACTTTAAAAGTAAGAAAAAAGAAATTTCAGATCTAAATACAATCTAAAAAAAGATTACTACATAATGCATTTATTCCGTTCGGGTTCCCTTGAAAGGCAATAGGGTATTATCATGGCAAAATTTAAAAAGGATACAAACATACACCAAAGACAAAGCAAGATGGGGAATGATTCCGACATGTTCTCGTTTCCTTCCTTTTGGCTCAGTTGCAGTCCAGTATAGGGCATCCAACACATCTTGACCAAATGATGCCAATAATTTGTCTGCAATCTGCAAAGAAACGTTCCAATAACATCTTATTGCAAGCAACAGTAACGCAATTTGTTTGCAGTAAAACAGACCACACAAGCATTTGCTTGGTATGTGACAAACTCACAAAATGAATACCTGATGCTCAACTAAGTTTAATAACCAATTCAAACCGAAATACATTTTAACTTTTCAAATCAACTTGGAAAAACGGTAAAACAAAAACCGAGTCACTCTTTTTATTAATTTTCTGATTTTTTATTAATCAATGACATGAAATGTTTCTGCAAATATACATTAGATTACGCCATGAACTAGCAGTTTAGCCGAATTCGCTTACGCCACATGAAAATCATGGTCTCATTTCAGATAAAACAATAATAATCAAGTCAGTAACTTCTAATCAGCTACCAGTCAGCAAAAGACTTCTCCGTTCTTAGTTCAAATCAAATGTAAAAATACTCTTATAACAAATGAAATAATTTTTTAAGCAGATTAACATTTAAAAATAAATATAAAGTAATTTAACAAATCTATTCGCTTATTGAAAAATCATTTGGAATTGGCTTGAAGTAAATTTATTTGGAAAAAAAAAGTGCATATACCTCTGTATAAAAACACAGAGCACCTCTGTATCCAACATTTTCAAAACTGACTAAAAGAGGTTTCAAACAATTATGAAACTTACATCCAGCATATTGTACACAACGTAGAGCTTGATAACGGACTGGGCACGCACAATGTGATAAAGGACAGAAGTATCTACCTGCGTCATTCCAAACGTACATGAAACCATGATGATTGCTAAAATTAATCAAAAGAACAATGTGTGGAAACAACATCTCTAAAATCAATAGTAAAAGGGATCTCCAACTATCAAGCAATATCTATTTCAAAATAAAAATCATTGATATGGATGGCATAAATTGATAAAAATATCGTTCTATTTGCCTTGCTGCTTCTCTAAGTATTCAGCGTTCTTAGTATGTTGCTCTTTTAATATTTTGGACTGCCTCTCTAAGTTGTCAGCTTTCTTGTCAGCTGTCAGCTTTCTCTCTTTTATGTGGGAATAAATGGCAGAACCTTTGTGTTCTTCGATGCGTTGGTGTAATGGCCTGGCCAAACGATGCCATATTTGGTGAGCGAAAGGAAGCATCAGAGGAGTCAAAAGGAAAGATAACGGAAACGAAACAAATTGTACGATTTCGAAGAAAGTTCGTTTGAGAAAAGGTGAAGTATTGAATCAACCAGACACTCAAATAAGTCAGTATGGAAGACCAGATTCCAATTATTACGGTAAAAATTATATATTTTAATACTTATTCTTCCATCAGTGGAGATGACCTGAGCCTCTTTTTATATTTCTTTTTAAAAACAGTATGTCCTAAATAAAAACAACGGCCCATGAAAAAAATTACTCGATCAAAATCTCAGCCGCATGGCCCAGTTCATTTTCAAAAATGCAGACAACTGTTGCATGAAATGGTGCATGAAACGTTGCGTCGATTGGCCACCCATTCAAATTACGCGAACGAATCCGTGCAGCAAATGTTGTACCAAATATTGTATCATTTGGACAAAGATTAATTGTCAGCAAGTGTAACTGAAATAATCTGATATGATAAACAACGCATTGTTGGTTCACAATGGGAGGTTTCCTTTCCCTGGATTTGAGTTCTTCGCCCACATTTCTAGATGTAAAAACGGGCTTAACTTTTTTCTGATTTTGTTGCCCTTAACTGTCCTTTGACACATTGAGCAAATATGTGATCTTTGAATGCGAGGACTATCTAGGCACGAATCTTCTTTTCTTTTGGTTTTTTATTATCATTTGACAAAAAGTTGCGAGTCGTCGATTGTAGAAGGGAGGCTGGATGTTGCAGACGAGAAAACCAGTTCTGTAATCTGTTTACCTCTTTGTCAAACGCTTGCCAACCTGACAAAGCTTGTAAACCCGGTTCAATAATAAACATTAATAATAAAGCCCGTTTGTATTTACTATATACATGGTTTTGATAGTGTAATGTAACATAGGTATCAAATCCTGATTGGATAAGCGGAAAAGTCACGTGTAAAAATTCTCTCACTGGAAAACCAATCAAAT
>JAYJMH010049016.1:0-13891 GCA_036873815.1 Phacellophora camtschatica | reverse complement strand
TTAATATTAGGGGAGTATTGTTTTGAGATTTCAGATTGTACATTCAGCTGAATGCACAATGCACCATCGTCACAGCACGTAACTTTTCTACATAAGTAGTCTAGCCCCCCTGTCGGGGAACCTAGCCCCCCTGTCGGGCAAATCCTTGCGACACCCCTGACCTATGTCCCAAGTTTTTAAGCAATCTTACCCAGTTTTTGCACAAAATAAAGACAATGTTTCTACCTATGTCCTAATTTTTTTTGCAGTCTTACAGTTTTTCATTGGCTGTGGATAGTGACGCTACCTATGTCCAACATCTTTCAGAAGTCACCCAGTTTTTGTAGAAGACGAGAACATCGATGCAACCTATGTACCTAAGAACAGCGTTGCTACCTAAGAAAATTTTCAATTTCTGATTGAGAAGAAAAAAGCCGGTGCTGACAGTGCTTAGACAACCAGTTTTGTTGGGGGGAGGGAGAGGGAGCCAATTGGCCAAAAAATGGGAGGAAAAGCCAATTTCAAATGATCCGTGGCTGAAGGCTAGATGCTTCCGCAAATTTTGTTGGTATTTTTTTAATCCTGAGTTTGTATTATGAATGAAATATTTTAGTGTATTGTCCTTTTCATTAAAACTTTAGGATTATTATTTAGGGTAAATTATCTTTAAATTCAAGTGTGCAAACTGTAAAACAGTGCAAAACATTTTTGTTTGTTTAAATAACACTTCGAACAGTGAACAGACAAGTTCAGAGCATGAAATTAAGCCTTTGACCGCGTCTACCCTGACAAATTGATTGAAACATTAAAAAAAACTCTTCATTAATAGTAAAGATTTGAAACTTATATCAAACTTGTATTGGAACCAATCGCCGTGCATAAAGTTAGAAGATGATGAGTCAAACGGTTTTGAAATAAATGTGGGGTTAGACAATGATGTGTTCTGCCTCCTTCAATCTTTGCACTACCCTGGGTACCAGACCTTTCATAAAAATTTTTTTTAAATAAAAAGTCTGGTACCCAGGGTAACTTTACACAGAAGAGATTTTCCAAGATTTAGAATCGTCGACATTCTCATCATGAAATTTATAATCAGACGAACAAAGCAGACAATAAAATAAAGACAACTTATTTTGACAGGAAAAGTGTTTGTATGAACCATGAACATAATTAAATAGTCACCAAAAATAATTATACCATTACCTTGCAGACTACCACTACCTTGTATACATATAAATCAAGTAAAATCTACATCAACTATCCTTCAACAAACGAACACATATTATTGTACAAACATTTGAAGTCAGTCTTCGATGCAATTTTTCGCTCGTTAAGCCAAGGTGAAAAGATTTAAAATTTGTTTAGGCCCAGCTGTAAACATCTGCTTCAGAAGCAATTTCCTAATGCAAAGTTCATTTTAAAAATATTTTTAAAATAAATTAAAAAACCTCAAACTGACCTCCTCCAAACGTTGAACTCCTCAAAATTTGAACACCCCTAAAGTTTCCCACCGGTTAGGACTCCCAGAAGGGCGTTTCCGGAAAAATGAAGGGCGCGGGACCAAACATGTTATTGGCCCCCTAAAAAAGCTCGTTTACCGTGAATGGACCTCCCTAAACAAAGATGCTAAATCCGCCCTTGGAAAGCTTCCATCAAAATGTTTTGCCGATAGTAAATATTTCGTAATCAAAAGTCAGCCATTTGTCAAGCTAAGAAGCAAGCAGATGTAATTTAAGAAAATACAAGTTGGAGATCCAGCACTATTATTCTCTGCATGAAATTTTTTCCAAACCATAAATCCCTAATTTAACTCAACTGAACTACAATAAGAACCCGCCACAAAAACATAGATTTTTTAAATCAGTCTGTTTAGCTTTTTGATATTCAGGTAAATTATATAGAATCGGGCTGAAATATGCCATATACGTAAGCTGAAATATGCTATATACGCAAGAACATACCTAAGAAAGTAAAGAGAAATAATGGAGAAAATATAATGGAAGATAGTGATATTGATTGGTCATATGTTTACAGTAACATGCAATTGAGACAAATCACCAAACGTCTGGCATTGCTAATTACTGTAAAAAACAACATCTGAAATGCATCGCACTTGTGACCAGATTACACAACGACCCATCTCTAAAAACAAGCCATATAAATGTTCAACTAGCCATAAAATCTATTAACATATAAATAGGTACGGTTGCAGTGCAGTTTTACTGTGTGCCGCTGTCTTGTTTAAGATCCATAGGGTAAACTATCACCATTGCAAAAATATTATTTTCAGCCGCGGTATTGCTGCTCTGTTACCTAACTTATTTATCATTTTTTTTCTTTCTAGCAAATAAATTTTCCTTTATTTTTCATCTTATTTTCTTTTCTCTTCTTTTTCTTCACATCAACAGAGCCTTCAGTATTGACGTAGTTGATTGAAATCGTAGAAGTAGAAGTAGAAGTAAAAATATACAAGAAGTCGATGGGTGAAATATGAAAAAGAAATGGGTGCCACAAAAAGGCAAATATAACGAACTATGCAAATAAAAACAGAGTTCATTTCTCTATTAAATTAGATCTGTGAATAGAGACACTTTATGGGTACAAAGTGCCAAAAAGATACAAGCTGGTGACGATGATGATTATCATGATGATGATGATGATGTGACAGAAAAGTTACATCAATAAACTTCTATTATTGGCAATTATTTCCATCATTCAAATTAAATCTTTTAATAAATTTCAAATATAATTTGTAAATAATTGCCAAAAAATAATTTAGTTTCTCATGAATCAGTTTCTTTATAGTGGCAGGTTCTTACTGTGTAACGTCTATAGCTAAAATTCAATTACTCCCTTATTTGTCAAACAATACTAACAAAAGTAAAACCAAATGCAATGAGCCCCAATATTATAATCCAGTGTTTTTGTAAGTATTTTGTAAAGCCATCGCGTATGTTCACACAAAGCTGTATACGTTATATGAATTTATTCCACCAACTTTGTGAGAACAAGCCGTTGACGGGCCATCTTCATTATAAGTATTTCCAGCAGTAGGTCCTGACCAACACTCTCCCTCATATTGAATGCCAAACACCTTGAAGCCATATTTTTTTGCTACTTTTGCACATTCTGCAACCACAGTCTCCCCGAGAGTATCATCGAGCACTTTGTTCCTGAAAAAAAAAACAATTAAATTCAAAACCGTACCTTAGCAATAGAAAATTTTGCAAACAAAAGGATTTAGGGCTGAACAACACAATGGGTTTTGTTGTTCTGAAGAATATGTTTCACGCCTTTCAACACAGCCAAGCATAAGAAACGAAACAACAGGAGCAAAGAGAATTTTGTAAACAAAATATTCAAGTCTGAAAAGGACAATGGATTTTGTTGCTCTGAAGAAGATATTTCATCTAAACTTTCAACCTAACAAAGTAAATCATAAGAAAAGAAGCCACAAAAACAAGATAGAATTTCGTAAACGAAAATATTCAGGTCTGAACAACACGATGGGTTTTGTTGCTCTGAAGAACAATATTATGTTCAATATTTCAGGCATATAAATGAAATTTGGCAAGTTCCTCCTGGGGCGTTGGCTTTCCTTTAACATAGCTCGTGGATTAATAAGTAGATTTTGGAAAACATGGTATTAAACTTTAAGTTGAAGCCTCTTACATAAAAGTCATCTTATCAAGTTGTCAATAGCCTGTGTTTGGGGTCTTGAACACGGGCTAGTTGTCAAAGGAAAATTATAAAATCTAAAGTTCCTCCATAGCAGTTTTGCAAATGTGGGGACGCTGCGCAGGGACATCAAGTAGCCTTTTCTATATCGCTAATGGTAAGTTTAAAAGAAAAACAAAAACACTTACGCTAAAAGAGTACGGAAATTGTCGATCAAAAGTGGCAACGGTCTTGGATTGCTTAAATTATCCGCAAAACAACCAAGTGGTTTTACTGCAGGCAATTGAGTCGTTTCTGTAAAAATGATATTAATAATAGCAATAATATTACAAGTATTAGCGAAAATATGATTACTAATAATAAATCGATATCGAGAATAACAATAATATTACAAGTAATAACGAAAATAATATTAATAATAACAAATCGATATTAAGAGTAACAGTAATAATATTACAAGTAATAACCATGAAATATTATTGATAATAATAAATCGATATTAAAAATAGCAATAATATTACAACAAAGACAAGTATTAATAATAATAATAAATGGAACTTTTTATGAGCATTTATATAGAATAATTATAGAACAATTATAAAAGTAAGCTAATTTTTACGCGCAGTTATAGGAAAATGATCGAAATAATTTCAAATATGAAAAATATTTTTTCCGTATGAAACTGAAACCTAAAAATTCTTTCTGACTATTATACAATTACTACTCCAATGAGCAACATCTTTTCAATGAACCAAGTCTCCCTCCCTTAAAGATGACATATTATACCATACTTGAGTTGTTGAAAATACTTGAGTTGTTGAGTTGCTGCAAAGTTGAGGGAAAAACAAATGGAAGAAATTATTTTGAAGTCTCGCATTACCAGACAGCAGAAACGATCAATAGTGAAGGTACAATGTCTCAATCCTTTTAGTTTTGCGTTGAAGAAAAATCATTAAGGGTTTTAGGCCTATTTAAAATGTCGCACTTGTGTGCGTCAAATTCAATTGCTATTGAGTTTATCACAAACGCGTGCAAAATACGTCTTTGATTCAAACGTTAAACTGAACTTAGATTTAATTAATTTGGTTATCTTTTGAATTGCAAACTCATCCAAAATGATAAACTTTAGTCGAATTTGACTCAAATGTGACGCGTGTATTCCAGCGATAGATTATAGATTTTACATGAAGATATCATTGATTCAATCGATATAAATTGATATTCACTCGAAACAAGTGCAACGTTCGACATAATGCGCATACTTACGAATAGGTGATCCAAAATGGTAAACATAATTGACGAACGAGCCTCCTGTTCCAAAATAACAATTTTGTGAAGTTCCACGAAGATAAAATTTGCTCTTCACATATTCTTCCTCCCCTGCGTAGCATTCGCCGTAATACTGTATCGCAAAGTAAGTGTAATTCGGATTCTTCTTTCTCGTTTCTCTGGCACATTTGAGAACCGTCTTTAACATATCATTCCTGATGTGTACAAATAAACAAAAACATTTATTCGCTAACACCCATACCACATAATTACAACCATACCACAACCTTCGTGTTTTGGTTAATTAATATAAATAATATCAAAATGTAAATAAATAGTGATGTTATGAAATACAAATAAATTGTTGGAAAATTTAAGGTTTGAGGGCCTCCTCCTACTACGTATATTTACATATATAGGAGTTAAAGTAATTTTTATTCCCTCGAGCCCCTGAAATTAACAGTTGTTGACCGCGGGCCCATCCAGCCAGAGGCAACTGCCCTTTCCCTCCTCCTCAGTGGGCCCAGAGGCAGATTTTCCCCCTTCTTAGTGGGCCCAGAGGCAGTTGCCCTTTCCCCCCTAACGAGCACAATATAAATTTTAAAATAATAGTTGCAAAATCTTTTCAATTTTTGCCCGATAGTTTATTTTTCTCGTTAATCATAAATTATTCCGAGCGTATAAAAGTTGAAAACAAGAACGAGTACTCACCAATCAATTTCGTTTCTATAATTACCAACGATTGTCGGCAAATATCGGCTTGTTAAATCAGTGTTGTCCTTATAGCACCCAACTCCATAAAACTTTGGTATATCAGTGACGGAAGGAGCGACTAAAAAACAAAAAAAATGTTTTCAAACAGCTTATTTAAACTTCATAAACTAACCCGAGCTCCATCAGGGCCAAACTAACCCGGGTCGGATTTGTGCAGTGCAAGCGCAGCTAGCCAGTTGAACACGGGTTAGTTTGCAGGTAAAAAAAACAGAAACGACTCAAAAAAACGAGAAATTCAACAATATTTTTGTTGCTAATATTTCGCCCTTGCATACAGGGCTTCTTCAGAGCTAATCTCCAAATATTTCGCGCCGTATGGCAGGGCAAAATATTAGCAACAAATTTATCGTTTTTTTTTTTGCGTCGTTTCTGTTTTTTTATTTTATCTCTACTTCGTCGCAAGGATCGGTGGATCGAACGAGCAATCTGCAATAGTGTGACCTTTTCTGAAAGCACATTATTAGTTTGCATGGCCGCGGAGAAAATGCATAGGTCCTGAGTTGGATATAATAAAAGGCCCATGACATAAATTTAATTCTAAGTGAGTTTAAATATGATTTTTGAAATATTTTCATTTACATCACTCACATTTTCCCTTTTTTTAGCTATATTTTATACAAGCATTTTAGCATAATTTATTTCGTCAAAAATAGCCTACTATAGGCCCCTCGTGGCCACGGGCTTCTAGGCCATTAACACCGTTTTACCTCCCTTCTATTCACCACTGTTAGTATGCGTATAGTGTGAATAATGTTTTAGTGTGGCATATGTTGGGTGGTTGAAATGACCCATTAATAAACATTGCAAAGCGTCATATTTTCAGGGGGCTAAACACAGCTAAGCTTTAACATAGACTTAGAGCAAGTTTAGTTTTAACAAGACTTCGTCCTTCGAAATGATTTGATTTTTGTGCTACCCTCTGGTTAAAAGGAACTTAAATAAAATTTGCTTGTGTAGTAAAAGCAAACCCGGTTGTAAAAGATCTAGAATGAAATTTATCTACGCAACAACAAAATGGCATAGATTTCAAAATATTATGTTATGATATATCTTACCATCTTTGCAAGGAGACACATTTTCACAGGCCGGGAAAACAGTACTTCCCGTAGCAGCTTCTGCGCAATTCTTGATGTCAATGCTTTTCTTCTCACTGGTCTGACATTGCAGAGATACAAATTTCTTTCCTGATTAAAAACATAATTACATCATTTACAGTTTTAGTGTAACACAACATTCTATCGATCAGGGCCCTTAACGTCTCATTGTTTAATAAACAATGTAGCTACTTTATAATTTTTTCCAGGCTACATCACGTTCATTCGTAATGTGGTTAATATGGTTCACATAATTCCCAAAATAGATATCAAAACAATTCAGTAGGAGAGGGCAAATAAAAGGATGTTCTGGACCCTGAGTATAGATATGCTGTGCATTACAATACATTGTCGATTTAACATTTAAGACAATATGTATTACAAGCTCACAAAATGAATTGACATTTCTCTAATATATAGTTGCTTCGCAGAGGCTCTAACTCTAATTTGACAAAGTGCTGCAAGACTTGGCAAGCATTGTAGATGCTCGCAGCTTCATTGTAGCCTTGTAAACGCTAGACTTGCTCCAAGTCTATTTCGTTGCATTGATCAGTAAAAATATGTCACTGCGGAGGACAATACCCTGTGGAGTAGCGACCTCGGCCTCAGTAAACTTTCTGCGAGAACATTAGTTTAGAGCGACCTCGGCCTCAGTAAACTTTCTGCGAGAACTAAAGTTTAGAGCGACCTCTCTCCTCCGCAGGGTATTTACCTTCGCAGTTACTTATTTTTTACTGATCAACGCAACGAAATAGACTGGAGCAAGTCCATGTAAACGTAGGCCTCCTATAATACAGGAGAGCACGAGATCGTAATATATAAAAGTTATCTTGTTAAATTTTTTTACAATCAAAATGCAAGTCTCTGAACAAAAATGGATTGACTTAAAAAACTACCGGATAGCCCAAAAATAACCTCACGGTTGCAAATCTGCTACGGAGGAGTTTTAGTTTTAAAAATAATTATGCTTTTGCGTGATGTTGATGCGAGAAGCTTCAAATTAAAGTTTAATACCTTGTATGCCAAAATATACTAAATAATCCTTGAGCCATACTAAAACATTTCTCAAAGCCATAATTTAGTATTTTCAGCACACTGCAGCAGCAGAAACCCTCTATTTTCGGTTTCATCGAGAATAACCCAGTGACTAGTGGCTCTATTTTGGCAAATAAGGTATCAAACAATACGTTGAAGCCTCACATTAAAACAGACTCAGGGGTGGAAAAAGTAGCGGACCACAGCACCAATGGTCCCAGAAATATTTTGAGTGCACCACAATGTTTTTTTTTGTATTTTGCAAGAATAGCAATTATCTCGTGGATAATTATCTCAGATCTCGTGGGTAATTATAGATTATATATTATTTTTACTGCTAGTTCTCGCAGAAAGTTTTTTGTAAATTTTCAGCGGTCCCAGAAAGTAAAATATTTTTTCCACCCCTGACAGACTTATCACAAATGATGCTCCTCTATAGAAACTAAGCAAACGTGGGGGAGATTGTTTTGGTCGCCCTGTATACAAATTTACTATATTTACCTGCACCACATTTAACAAGACAAGGACCGTCCTTGCGAGGTTCCCACATACAAACTGACGTACATTCAACAACTCTCGATAAAGGTTTTGTAATATGTGAACAGAAACTATCCGCCATTACGGTGTTAGTTGACTTTAAATAGCATTTAATGTCGCTTGTCTTCGTTCCTGTAAAATTACCAAATTATAAAAATTAAAAACTAAAATATTCCTCCTACTCATCACACACTATTTATTAACAGATTACTCCCATGAACCAGAACAGATCACCATACATATCACCCTCAGGTATCAGAAACTGTCAGTCCACTCAGCAGGTCTGAGATTACTAAACACTCAATCGACAGTTTCGATGGGGCAGCAAGTCATCCCTTCCTTAATGCCTCTGGGCAAACTGACCCCAAACAACCCAATAACATTTTCTAGCGCCGTCCCTGATTATGCAATCACTCCCAGCAGCTTGCAATAACGCAAACACAACGCCACTTGGGGACCTGGATCTAGCTATTTTTCCCGCGCAAAAATACATCACGAAACAAGTTTCTCATAACGGTCTGTCACACGCTGCAGTGTCCGCCTTTCAATATTAGTTAAGTTTCACCACGGGAAAAGCCGTATGAGAAACATGTTTCGCCCATTGTTAAACATCATAAGACGTGATATTTTTGAGAGGACTTTTGAGAGAATCAGAACTTTATATAAATTTAAGATATTTTAACCTCAGTTTATTAACTTTTAAATTAAGTTGGTTTGTATGTGTTACCCCTTGTTAACGAATTCTTAGAAAGGATTTGCCAGTTAATTTGAAATAAATCCGGAAGTGAATAGATTAAGGCAAAATTAATGAACTCGAATTGATCAACACCATTCAATCAAAATATTTACGACTCCAGTGCAATGGGGGTGCACAATAGGGTACCTCCACCAAACCATTCCCGACCTCTTTTGTCCTACCACTCACGACCACTTTTCTAGCATATCCCGTATCCCCCCGGAACATTTTTGTAATTTTGATTCCGCCGAGTCATGTAGATCCCGTATCCCATTCATTAAAAAATCAGTCCAGCAGTCCATTGAAAAATCACCAGTCCAACATCCCGCCAAACCTACTTGTACCCTACTAAAAACCTACTTGCAATAAATCATCATTACCCGCCAATAAGCAATCGTAATACGAGCAAAGAAAAAGTCAATAAATGAAATTATAACATTATATCTAAGGTACCTTTTCCACAAGTGGCATTACATTTTCCAAATATTTCCTTCCATTCATACAACTCAGGGCAATCTCCCATGTTGCACGACAAACTGCCAGGGTTGGGTTTAGCCGTTGCACAATATGAGTCAACTACGACTGCTTTGTCGCTGTCTTTTGCGCATTTTACAACTGATTCACGGGTGCCTGAAAAATTAAATATGATGACCATGAAACGTTTAATTCCATAGTTGTGATGTCGAAATACATCAGATGAATAACGTTTGTTTTTGAATGAATAGAGGGTGGCAAAGGGGGGGGGGGTTTAAATTTTTCCAATGTTTAATCATAAAATTCCCAACTCCATAGTAGAGCAACCAGGTTGTTTCAATGTCAAAACGTGGATTGTAAATGAATGGCTTTCTTTCAGATTGACTTGAAAGTTCACGAATGAGATTTTAATTTCCAGTTTTGGACAAGTAAATGTGATTGCAAATGACTGAATGATATCTTAAACTCTAAGTTTGCTCTTTGAACGTCTTCTTGAAAATAATTTAAGATTTTAATCCTCACGGATTGCGAGCTACAGCCCTGTAAACGGCAAGCGATTTTTTGGGGTCAACAGGTTAAGAAACGTTTTTGAATCTTTATAAAAAGGTTCTTAACTTTATGGTTTAAATCTCAAAATAATGCGATGAAAGGATTTGAGAGTACTCAAAGGGCATAGAAAACGCAATCAATTAACTTCGTAACTCGCTGTATCTTTAAACAACTAGTTTTTCTTGAACGTTTCGAAATTTTAAGAAACAATAATTAGGAATTTCAGCCTTAAGGTTCTTAAAAAGAAGTGGTTTTTATATGCGGGCTTTTACCTTGTAAAATTCAATGAAATTAAATTCAAATTATTCATAGAGCACATTTTACTTTACAACATACACTATACGACCCAGGGAAAGCAGCGCTAACCGAGCTTGGACCGTTTAACAAAACAAATGATTACAATACTCAGCAAAATTCCGATATTACAAAAACACGACACGCCAATTTTAAAGCGATTAGCCATCAAAGACAAAGCGAATTCACTCAAGCAGAAAATGAAAACAAAGAAAGCCAAGTTTTGATTTTCTGCTTGCAAGAATTCGCTTTGTCTTGAATGGCTAATCCCTTGCTCCTGCAAAAGGAACACCCAGATAAGATTTACAAGATAATAGCAATAGAAAACACGTCAGGAATTGAATGATTAAAACGTTTAACAAATGAATGCATAACAATGTCTTACCTGTTCCGCACGAAACACTGCAAGGACTATACGTAATATTCCACGAGTACGTCTCAGGACATGCTGGCATAACACATTCTGTCGCAGGGCCAGCATTTGGTTTCAGAGAAGCTTCGCACAGAAGGTCACCAACTGTAGCACTGTCACGCTTTCTAATACAAACAGCTCTTGCCTGCACAGTTCCTATGAAAACAAGCATGAACAGTGTATGATTCTGCTGAAGAAAAAGACTTTTATTCGATAGTCTTTGTCTTCAATTTGTGTATAGAATGAATAATAAATGGCTGTTGTAAAATGCTCACGAACTGTTTTCATAGTAATTAGATAGGTCTATTAAAACGGCAAACCAAATAAATCTGGTTAGAATTAAAAAGGAAAAGCTATCTCCAAGCTTTTATCATAAATAAAGACATACAAGTAGCAACAAGCAGTATGTTCATTTACCTTTACCGCAAGTAACACTGCAAACACCTTCAACAATCTTCCATTCATAAATCTCAGGGCAATCTCCAGCGTTGCATGCTTTTGTTGATGCTGGCTTTGTAGTATTCAGACATAATGCGTCTGCTACTGTTGTTTTATATTTGAAGCTTTGGCAGGTAACGTTTATTGGAATGATGCCTAAGAAAAATGTAAAGAGTCTATAAACAAATCAACATTGTGCATCAACATGAAGCATTGCGCATGAACATGAGGCATTGTGCATCAACGTGAGGCATTGCGCATCAGCGTGAGGCATTGTGCATCAACATGAGGCATTGTGCATCAACATGAGACAATGCGCATCAACATGAGACAATTCGCATCGATATGAGACATTGTGCATCAATATGAGGCATTGTGCATCAACGTGAAGCATTGCGCATTAACACGAGGCCTGAGGCAAGACATATTAACTCAGCCATACCTGAATATATTGTAACTCTATGTTGTAACCAACGTTTTGCTCATTTATAATTGCAGTTTGTCATGTATGTAGTGGAATTTTAAAATATAAAACCAACAGAACTAAAATTATCATAATAAATACTTGATTTTACAAGTTATGTAACTCTTTGTGTGTATATATCCATATCTTTAGTATGATTTTCAAAAAGCTATTGGTATAATATTGAAAAAAGCTAAATAGTGAGGTACTCTACAGAAGACACGACATCTGAAAAGCCTCGGTGCTATGTTTAGAACTGAAGTTGTTTTTTGGCTTCATATTCTTCACATACATCCGTGTAAGTTTGAACGTATATGAAATATATACCATACAGAGTGGTGTAAAAAAAAACGTGTTCCCCATCTGATTGAAAATTTCACAGAAGTTCTAAAATGTTATGCCAGAGTTATAGTTATGCCAGAAAGATATTAAAATTTGCTTACCATTTCCACAACTGACACTGCAAGTTCCTGCTTTCGTAACCCAATCAAATGAATCACACGCATGCGTATTACAAGCTTTCGGAACGATGACACTGACGTCAGGCTTTGTGCTTGCGGAACAATAGCTGTCGTTCAATATCTTTTCTGAGCCAACGATAAAACATACTGTGTAAGCGTATTGCACTCCTGCGAGAAAAAAGAAATCAAAAGTGTGACATCGCCATTGGCTGAATTAGACGATTAGCTATTTAGGACGACAGAAAAACTTCAAATAATGGGCTAGAAATTTCAGATTTGTTTATAAGTCGCAGGTATAGCGCACAGCAAATAACTTTTGAAGTACCGAGCGAGTGGATAAACAAAAATAACTCGACTATTTCAAGTCTAGTTAACTACGAGAGCAATCTGTTCCCTTCCCTTATCCTCGGTTATCTTCTCTTCCTGGCTGATGTAACAGAAAATCCACCTGGTCGTAATATGTCACAATAGTAGGTCCTATAGTATTAGCAAGTATCAGACCTTTGTGGTAAATCTGAGCATGCGTATTGCGAAACTGATGTCCATTAATATGGCTAAAAAGTTGAAGAATTTACTTTGTCAATTTAATTAGTTGTTCAGTCTACCTTTACCTTTTTATTTGTTTATCCACTCGCTCGGTCCTTCAAACATTCCACATTCAATGATTAATGGCTCTTCTTTAAAAATTGGTACAAATAAATTTTATCCAAAAATAACGTAGGTTAATCAGTTCATTTTTTACTTCAATTTGAGAAAAATAACTGGATTCCTGCTACCCATAGTCTAAAATAACAGAACAGCAGAAATGGGCTCCCAAAAAAAATAACTCACCTCCCCCGCAAGATTTCGAGCATGGCTTATATTTGATGACCCATTTAGGGCATGGACTGTCCATGTTACATGCACGAGCACCGGAAGGCTTTGGTATGTATGCGCATTCGAGTTCTCTTGCAACAACAGTTTTTCCATCCTCATTCGTTCTCTCACACGAAATGTTTTGCTTTTCTATTCCCTGACCGCATGTGGTTGAACACTGTAACGTAAACAATAGCAAATAAAAGCAACTAAACAAAACGTTTAATGGCAATAAAGCTTAACAGTTGAACATTTTCTTATAGTTTTTTCTTATAGTATACTACCAGGTGTCTCATAAAATCGGCATAGTCCATTAACAAGACCCTAGGACTATCGGACCATCGGACCTTTCCATGAATCAACCGGACCATGGGGGAATCTCCTAATACTTTGCATTAGTGTGCAGCAGGAATCTGGTGATGGCGGCAATACTTTTTGTCATCGTGTACATCGTTGTCATCGGGGTTTTAACTTGTATTAGCATATGAAACTCCTGACTGTCAACACACACTGCAAACACATAATTATGTGGCAACAATCATTTCAAATGCAAACAGTAAGAGGATCTCGAAATTCAAGACCCCCAATTTCTCCTCTAGCCCCCTTGCTATATTCCAAGGGGGGACTTCCCATTTTTCATGACAGATATGTGCGGAGTATTTTTTCAGGGTAAAAAATTGTTAATGTTAATATGTTTTTGATTTTCACGATACGGTGTTGCCACAATTTAGTATATATTTGGGTTGCCAAAAATCTCTAATATTGTTTTTGGGTATTTGATGCAATTTTATTATTGTTTGGGTGTTGAACAGCGATAAAATAAACTAAAACTTGAAAAGGAAA